>JAUELF010242443.1:0-12486 GCA_031471495.1 Clinocardium nuttallii | reverse complement strand
CAAGGTTCTGCTAGAAAGGGGCTAACTGTAGATAACGGAATAGATTAGGACAAGGATGTACCGATCACTATTCATGAGAAGACATTGTTTTGTCCGTTAATTGAATTATAATTGAGTTGCATGCACAGTATTGTATACACAGAATGGGGGTATATGGCAAAAACCTGTATTTCTGAAGTTCACTGATGTCGTTCGTAACATAGTTTACACACTCATTGATGCATTAATGACAACAATCAAAAGAACGTTGCATAACAATGAACACTATATTGAATTTCCAATTGAAATATCAAAGCAAAAAAACAAAAACCCATTATGTATCTACATGTTCTGGTTACTAAAACCAAAAATGGTGGCATATTTGTTTTACCTTGTTTGAAATAATGAATATAATACTTATAAAATTAACATAGTTCAGTTTATAAACAAAAGAATATTTACACAGTGCTATAATAGAAAAAATAATGCATGGTCCGTGCCTGGAGATTATTTTACAGTAAATTACGTTAATACAGAATATTCAAATGCAATGTTTTGTCATTCTTTCAATTTCTCTATAAGTGTGAATATTCAAAGATCAGGTTGTTGAAGTTGTTGATCTGAAGGTACTTATATATCGGTCGGTGGTACTTTTTACTCTGGTTTTCTTTCGAGTTTCACTAGTTCTAGTGATATTTATACCGTCCTAGCGATTTGGCAACACGATCCGAATGCTTTTCGAAATTATAAACACAAGGGCCGTGTTTTGTATGTGCACAAAATTAAATGAAGGAACAACCATAAAGCTTAGCAGAATATTGAAAATGAAAAAGATTAACATGGAATACACGGGTTATGTGGGAATATGTTACACTACATGTCGTGGCTTTGAGTGGATAGCACTCTCCCCTTTCAAATGTAATGTCGTTAATTTAAATTTAATTTTTAAATCGCAATCATAATTACACATTCGGAAAGTATGCACAAACTGAAAAAGGTATTCACGTACTGCTTTAATATGTCCATGACTTTTGCGCGTGATCAAGTCTTATTGCATACTTTGGTATTGTCCCGTTCACTTTGCATTAAGACAAGTGGTCATAAATGTTCGATCATGACCGCTGTCAAGGAGTGATCATACCGTAGATAAGGACGTGCGATATTTCTGCATAATTAACATGCTAGGGACTACTTTTTATGTAAACAAACATAGCTGACCTAAATAGTATTGTTAAACCTCACGGGATTGTGTAATGTTTAATTATCATATACTGGTCATGAACAATTTTTAACTCTCTCATGCTAACAGTACGTTTTTGACCGGAAAACAGTCTAACATGCGCGTCTAAAATGTTGGTTATGCACGTGCATGACGTCATTTAAAAGAAAAACGTCACCGTTATAATATAACTTTCTAAACAGCATTTTAAACGAAATGAATACATATGTAAACAAATAGTTTGTTTGGATTTTCGAAGCAGCAGATCTTTAAACTCTAGATATATATAAACAAAACACATTGTAAACTATTTTGTTTACAATATGAAAGTATGCACTACAAAGGTTATTGACCCTGTACTGTGAAATCATCGTTGGACATCGTTCTTTGGCGAACGTAGCCTCGCAACCTTGGCAACGTCAATCCATTTCACAGTACATGGTCAATAACCTATAATGCTGACAGCGTTGAAATACTTTTTTATTAAATCATGTAATTCATATATTTTAACGTAAAATACACATCTAGTTCTTTCTGTTAGATAAGTGATGTCAAATCAAATCAATTCTCCGGCTGATATGCCAACAAGTTACCGCATTTTGATTTTTAGACGGTTCAAAAGGTAAAACGTTCATTTTTAAAAAAATATTTCACATATTATCCACTTTCATTGACATTTTAAACGATCTGCAACTACCAAGATATCTCTCTGAACCCAAGATGGTGTTCAGAAATGGAGAGCTGATATAGAAAGACAGATATGAAGTAATTCAATGCCGTTATTGTAAAACACTTGCCTAGATTTCAGTCTCAAAACGATGACTTCGGATTTCGACGTCTATAGGCTCTAACTAAGTCATGGTGGAGTGCCAGGGATCATGAATAATTAAATTGAATTGCGCGCTAAATGACCTATATACATTCATTCATTCTAACTTAGTCCCTTGCTAAAAAGCGAAATGGGCCGCGTCTAATGTGCATTTGTGGTTTGGCTTCATTTACATCTTTCAGTGCCGAATTGTATAAATTAGACTCTTCCATGTTCAAACACGGACGACTTTATTTTCATGTTATAAGAGTTTTGGGAGAAAGTCAATAAAAGGCAAACAATGCTGATCATAGGTGAGACGGCTCGTTACGAGCTGAATCATCAGGTTGTGCATCGTTTGCAAAAAGCTCAATGTTGTCATTGACGTTGAAAGAGTTAAAGTAAATAATCATTGGGATATGTTTTTCTAAATCAAAATATGCATTTAGTATTTCATATAACATATAGGTTGGCAGTGAAAGCGCTGGAGAGTGCCTTATGTCCAGGATTTTAATTCCGTGATGAGCCGGTTCAGTTTATGTTTTGCTTTTTCACACAAACGACGCGAGTACTGGTTAAGATTGCAGGAAGCAGACGTCAATGATGACCAATACAAGTTGGAAGCTTATTTCACAATCGATAGGTTGAAACTAAACTAAAACTCTGGTCTAATTCCACCAACCTTACTTAGTGTTAAGTAAAACTTAAACACTTAAGAGCTTTTTTTAAAGTTTTTGTCTATAACTCCATTATTTGATAAGTGAAGGCAAGAAGAAAAAAAGTATCAAATAAGACGAAATATGCCTTTAGCCATGATAAAACTGAAATAAAGTTTAAGACGGCGTAATCCCCCCCCCCCCCAAGTAACTTAGAGCTAAGTTTGGTTGTAAGGCTGGTGGAATGGACCCAGAGGTCCGACTAAGCAGAGCTCTAAATAAGGAGTTTTTAACGTTTTGAAATCCCTATTTTCACCTATAACCCTATAATGTTGGTACTCAATGAGACGATTCGTTTGGGTACCAACATCATAGGGATTAGTTGAAAGATAAGAGAGACATTGTGGGAGAAAGAGCTGTATACTCCTCCGTATCTGGACCTCTGCAGAATGTGTGACGTCATATACCCTACCTTCATCCGTGTCGTAGATGTATAAAATATGCTCCCACCCGTGTTCTACAATCACATCTAGCAAACCATCCGTATACAAGGGTCGCATAAATAGCTGGAAAGGCCCGTGATTCGACGTGTTTTGTGCCATGCCGAGGACGATGAAAGGCACCTGGAACGTGTTACTATAGGACTGTATCGTTGATAAGGCAGAGGCATTGGACACACCAATTATACCATAAACGCCCTTTTTTAATAAAGAACATACTGAAAAATAAAATATTAAAAATTAATTGAAAAATTAAAACCCTACCGATAATTTTAAATAAACATTAATTGAATGCGCAATATTCGGCTCAAGTTCACGATTTCTACGTGCAAGTTCATCTACATTTTACCCATTTTAACTGAAATTACTACGAAACCTTGACTTTAAAATAAATTTTAGTCTGCGTTATTACAATTTTACCTAGTACAATACTATTTGCCATTACATGACCTTTATTCGAGCTTGACACGGGTTACGCATGCTGATCTGGGTCAATACATTACGCAGAGACCTTAATATAGGATTACTCGCACGACAGCTCAAATAGTTATTTCGATAAATGCCTAACCTCATACGACATAACCTGAAGCAGTCGTGTACATTGACGGACGGAGAGACGCCAGCTAAATGGAGATCACATTGACTCCCAGCTTGCTCAGGCGAGCTAACTACTAAACAAATACAAATACAAATACAACTATTGTATTGCGTTAAACAAACAATTTGCTTATAGCAAAAAATACAAATGAAGACATGGATATTTTACAGAAGAACATACACATATTCAACAACGTAGCTCGTCTGAAATTCAAGTTCGCATGTCGTATGTGAGTATCTACTGCTTGCTCTGATGACTAAGTTTGCTACAATCTCGAGCCGAAAATTGGTATTAAAATATGTCAATTATATCTCACGATTTACACCTGCATGGTATTATTAAACATCCATTTACTCTTAAGCTACCAAAGGCAATTAAAGGCTTTTGAAAACAAAGCATATTAATGTGAGACAGATCGTGACGAGCAATCTCTCCTGCAATATGTAGTGTTTCTTAATTAGACATTAGACTTTGTGAAATTCGGCAGTGAAAAGGTTAATAAAACATATAAAATTATCCGTCCATAGATAAATGTAGCACTAATCATTTCTGACCAGTGTAGGTTCATTTAACCCTGCATATAATTATATGAGCCGTCCCAAGAGAAAACAAACATTGCGTAAAGTATAGTCCCGGATAAGCCATAGAATGCCGCGCAGGCTTACCCGGACAGACGCGTTTCGCCTCCTGTGGATTTTCTGTTTCAGGAATATTTATCTCTATCATCCTGAGACGAAATTTGTCGTCCCGGATCAGTGTGTGTGGACTGCGCATGTTGATCTGGGTCGATACATTACGCAGAGGCAAGCACTATTGTTGGTTTTCTCGTGGAACTGCTCATACTTCAGGTTTACAATACTCATACAAAAAGCAATGATCGTGTAATAGTATGCTGTCTGTAAACTAGTAATATTCAATTTCCCCCCAAAAAACAACAATAATTCTGCTGCAGACGACGTTGAAATCATCAAGGCACACATGTGATCATATTCTAGAATAAAAGTTGTTATTATAAGAAAGTGTTAAAATCAGGCAGGTGAAAGGAAATAGTTTTCATAGATCAATTTTTTTTCCTCAATATTTTCTGAAGCACTCTGCTGTAGAAAATGTAAGTTGGAAAAGGAAACATACTGTATTGTTCTATTTTCAGTAGGTTTTTTATCTATTAATTTCTTCTTCTTGTATTGATCACTTTATCTGATATTTATATGTCTCATTACGTCTTTCGTACGACTTATAGACTTATGGATGGAAGAAAAACATCATTGCAAAGGATACAAGTATTCAAATAACACATCAGTCATCGCCCCAAGGAATCAAATTTTCGACAAAGCGATAATTCAAAAACGTATTCGCGGTAAAATACTCTTTCCAACCTTCACCTTGGAAAACATCAGGACAAAAATATCGAAACTCGTTTTTATGAAAGTCGTATATCATTAATACATTTGAAAATATAGTGACACAATGAGAGATTAATAATGATATGCTATTTATCCTTTATTCAAACTTATTTCAACGATCGACGGCTGTACATGCGTCGGTATGTAACCAAGGCTTACTGCGCATTATATTCTCCGAAATTACTTTTAAGAAAATATTTTAAAACTGTTCCTCTTTTCTAAAGGGATAGTTATATACCTTACGAAAATCACACAGTGAAACATTTGGACACCAACATTTGGTTAAGTATTATAAAACAACAACATGTGTATTCGGTGTTTTTACGTGGCATTACTTGCCAGCGTTCCGATTTGTAAATCTCGGGAGAATAACTATTCATGTATTCTGGTATTTCATTGGTTAGAGTTCCGAGACAGCAAAGAGTACTTCCATCATTTGCTATGGCACCTTGTCTAACTAACAGCAGAATGATAACACGTAAGTTATGGCGAACCCAATACAAATACGATGTCATTTTGAAACATTTCTGATAAAAGATTGCCCAGAAACACACTGTTTCCATTAAGTTTAAGTACCGGCTTTACACAAATCCTCTCACATCTCGTCAACTCATCTCTCTAAAGGCTCGCGTGACATTTCAGATATGTTTAGAAATCCGAGACTTTATAATAATGTAGGAGGCAGATATGCTGAACATAGAAAAAAAAATATAAAAAAATACTAGTATCACATGTACTTTAAATATATTACTTCCGATAACTTATGTGATCGATGAAATAAAGATACATGTACATGTAGAAGCAATATTTACCTGTATTCGTCTAATCAATATGGTTAACCGTAACACGTAATACATTTATACTTAACTAAATGTTACTTTTCGCAAAGGTTGATGAAAGTGCTTTAAAAACCATTGTATGCTGGTCGATGGACGTAGTGAAAATGTTATTGAGAACTTTGTATCATTATAAATGTCCGAATTTGTATGGGTATAAAATCGATCAATGTGTAAGTTATTTGCAGCGATTTCCGTTTAAATTATTGCATATATATACATGATATTTACGCCCTTGATCCAAGTTGAGAACAATGTTTGGAATGTATTAAATGTACCTTCGCAATGGTTATGCACACTGACCTACTATGAATGTATGGTATGGCCTATATTACTTTTGAATTGTATACTTGCACTTACTTATGCAACTACTGTATTGCTTGTATAACTTTTGCAATTTGTATTTGCCATTGGCAATGTATTTGCATTTCTTTTATGGTAACCGATTTAATACAACACAATTGATTAAATGAGTAAATATGTTCACGCCAGTTTACTCTAGGCGCATTACATGCGCATTACATGGTTGAGTGTTAGACGAACAACGATCATATTTGGAGGCGGATGAATATGTTCCATTTAAACTTACGCGGAGGACCACAGTTATTAGTCGCATGGGAATGCACGTAAAACGTTTTATTAGCAAACTTCAAAGCTAATGGTAGCGTCGAAATGTATAGAATATTCAAGCCGTAAACACGGGTAAATACATTCGTCACTTTGATAACTTTAGTTTGTACATCTTCATCGAATTGCGTGAATATATCCACATGATTGTTAATATTCATTCATGAGTCCACTTTGACAGTATGATTCAAATAAAAAAATGAAATAAGTCCCTCTAGGTAAAAGAGAAGAAACATATTCGTACATTGTATGCGCAACCCATTTAACAATAAAGCACTAATCTATTTTTTCAAAGTTTTAAAAAATAATTTATAAAGGAAATAAGTATAACACTTAACGTTTTTCTATTATGTTTGGTTTCCATGGCGTTTCTTTACTAATTATAACCGAGGATGAGTAAAGGGTATAGACACAACTTTGTAGGAATTAGATAAAACAACAATTGGCATGACAAGAGACGATTAAGTATGGATGAATGAAATATATTAACACACTCTGTATGCATTAGTTAACGATACCAATGACATGACTAGAGACTATTATATCTGCACGTTTTTGTACTCTTTCCTATTTACAGACGCACGTTGCCGATTCTACATCCAATGAATTTTAAAAACATTGTGACTTAAGGGGAAATTGCTCAGACTAAGAAATTTCTTCTTTGCAACCATGTTTTCAACTCTGTTAAGAAATTATACCTTCATTAATAGAGATGTTTAATATTTCGCTAAAATTTGTTCGAACTAAGCTGCTGCAAATTTGTTGCTATATATTGAAACGTGGTGTTAACTATACTGCTGCAACTTTGAGTCATTCGTCTTTGTCAAAGAAATGTTTGTATCCGCATCCAACAATAGACAGTAGTGTTGCATCAGTCACCCCGGGCCACTGCTGTGAGCCTATGCATACCCCTTCACTGTCTGCCTTGTGAAGTAGATACATAGAGATAGTAGTGGAAACATATTAGATATACAAAGACAATTTGGGAAATAGTCTAAATGTTAGCCAATCACGCTTTGAGTGGAAAAACAAATTGACCGAGTTGTTGGGATAACGGTATGAACTTCATCAATTTAAGTTCATACATAACAACTTAATCAAGGGATTTTAGTATAGTTAACCAAACAAAAGTTTTCAGAGAGTGTTAGCCAACAGACGCTTAAATGTTAGGTGGTTAAGGTTAATATGAATACGCATCTGGTTTCCCACCCAAGCCGATGTATGTGATACCAATAGGGGATGATATGGGGGCCCTTATTCACTGACGCGGCTCTTATTTACCTCTTTGGGGGGAGATGGTTGTAGAGAATATACAAGCACTATCGATTGACTCCGAAAGGATAATTCAATCATGATGCATCGGCGGTCATATGTACCAGGGAATACACAAACAGACATTATATAGGCGTTGTCCAAATAATATTTGACACTCTAACGCAGCGTACCAACTTTATGACATCGTGGGATGTTATTATATTTATTTTATAATATTCATTCATCTAAGTTTCCATGGCGATGTTTTTCGTCTCTATTCGACACCAGGAGCAACTGCTTTATAGTTATTAAAAAGACCAGAACGTGTCCCATTGTATCCGTAATCGAACATTTTTAAATATATGTACACGCATTCCATCCTGAAACATATACTTGCAGATATGTTAACCCATTTATCGCCGAGTTTCCTGAAACATTATATGTACACACATTCCAACCTCAAGCAATAACTTGCAGATAGGTTAATCCGAACTCTTCCACGTTCTAAATTAGGCAACTCCATTTATCATGGAATAAAAGTTTTGAAAAGTTCTGACTCAAAGTCAAACACTTCTTTTTTCCAGGCGAGACAGCTCGTTACGCGGTGACTCACCTGAATATATAGTGTTCGCTATATAACATCAATATGGACTATATCTAGAATTGATGAATTTGCTTCCGATTTTTGTTTCATACATAAGTAGTCATTTTGTTTCAAATGCCGTCTGAAAATTTGAATTATAACGGTTACGTTATTACTTTAAATGACGTCACACACGTGCATGACCAATATTTTAAACGCGCGTACAATGTAACAGTATATTGTTATCGGGTCAAAAACGTACTATTAGCATGAGTTAGTAAGAGATTGTCAAGGATTATTATATGAGAATTTAATATTGCAAAGTCTCATGAGGTATAATAATGATAATTAGATAATTTCCGCACGTCCTTGTCTACGGTAATGATCACTCCTTTTACATCGGTCATGATCGAAAAGTCATGACCACTTTCTTCAATGAAAGGTGAACAGGACAATATGAAAGTATGCAATAATTTAGGTTATTGACCCTGTAGGGAGTTCTTGGGTTGACATTGCCGAGCTTGCGAGGCTACGTTCGCCAAAGAACGAGGTCCAACGAGGATTTCACAGTACAGGGTCAATAACATTTTTATTGCATACTTTAATATTGTAAACTATTTACATGTAGTTAACAATGTTTTGTATTTTTTATCTAGAGTTTAAAGATCTGCTTCGAAAATCCAAACAAACTATTTGTTTACATATGTAGTCATTTCGTTTAAAATGGCGTTTGGAAAGTTGAATAGTTATAACGGTTATGTAATTTTGTTTAAATGACGTAATGCACTTGCATAACCAACATTTTATACGCGCGTTTTAGACTTTTTACGGTCAAAAACGTACTGTTAGCATGAGAGAGTAAGAATTTGTCCCTGAACAGTATATGAGAATTAAACATTACAAAGTCCCGTGGGGTATAACAATGCTATGTAGGTCAACTATGTGTGTTTACATAAAAAAAGTAGTCCCTAGCATGTTAATTGCATAACTTTCGCATGTCCTTATATACGGTCGTGATCACTCCTTGACAGCGGTCATGATCCAAATATCATGACCACTTTCTTCAATGCAAAGTGAACGGGACAATATCAAAGTATGCAATAACTATTGTATTGTTTTGTATTGTCAAGGTCAACATATAGATGCTATAATGCAACATTACACATGTTTTTCAATAAATAAGTATCAAGTGCGCAATGAATGTCACAGTTGCACCATGTTGCGATGGCGTCTGACGTTCAGGTTAAAAACCAAAAAGCGAAGTCTAAAAAAACAGGTCTATTGAATGTTGATGCCAAAAGTACCAGTCTAGTGAATCACGCGAAGACGGAAAACACACTTAAAATGTGACATCTAAATGGGTTTTCACTAATGTCTATTGACAAGCCAAATGTACAATTTTAAGGCTCGTGAACCACTCGTCTTGACTTAGCTAACATGGACACGTTTCCTAGCCTTTATAACTGAGAAGGATAGAAGAACATGTTTATAATATTTATATATTTAATTATTTATATGTGTTAAATTTTGAATATATGATGATTGTACAGCCCCGTATATTTTAATCATAATTGAAAGGGAATTCAGGAACGGCAATCCTGAGACCACTAAATGAAGCAACCAGATAATAAGAGCGTCAATCATAGAATAGGAATTAATAATTTAAATCTTTGATTTCATAGGTTTCACAGAATGTGCTTAATTATAAAAGGCTTAACAATGCGTTTTCTAACTAGGGAATTTGGCTAACGGGTATATAGAAAACAAAAGGGGAAACATTGCGTGTTATTTAAACGTGTAGACGTTATCGATCGAATCTGCAGACTGAAAACCCAGTCAAATATGCAGTGAGATATTGAATCAGTAATAAAACGTCAATTTGTATGCACTTGTACGCTAATATTACACGCATCTATAGAAGGTAGTGTGTACTCTGTTAAAGAAACCCGTGGAAATAATTTCGATTCAACTTCATTGTAGAGTATCCATATTGAACATATATACAGAAATAGTTCGTGCAAAAAAGACGGTTACTAGACATTGTAAACAAGTTATCAAACGCACTACAATTAGGAATCTGGAAAAACACGTACTTGTACAACAATCAAGTGGTAACGGCTTACACATAAATTGATATCTTTTATCAAATATCAATGTTGAAAAACAGTATTTCGTATAACATATAAATTACTGTCGTTTTTGTCGGATTACAAACAAAACATAAAATTCATATTCATATATACATGTATCTATGGGCACATCTACGAAGAAGGCAGTTTACATGTTGATTCAACCAGTTTTTATAAGTATTGGCGTAAGTAGGACATGACCGAATCATATTGGTATATAAACATGTACTGTTATCAATGGATTTGTATAATGTGTCGAACAGTACGTAGTCCAAATAATAATACCAACTCAGAGACTAATCTAAACAACGAAATGTATGGACCTCCTTTAGCATTCAAGTTTCATAATCAGTCATTTGTTTAAATTTTAAATTAGATGTTCAATATGTCTCGTCAGTCACTCAAACCATGGATATATTTATAACCAGAACATCTACACCAAGAGTCATTAGCGAAAACCTGTTCAGATGTCAAATGGTGAGTGTTGAGGTTTTATTCCTCGAAATAAATCAAGAGACAAGTGGTTTGCGCAATGTCTTTTCATTGACGTGTTTTAAGAATTCAACAAAGTTCACAAGTCAGCAATGGCCGTACGCCAAGAAAACCAATATGTGTGTACTAGCACTTTTGACAAGTGAAAACAATGCAGACATTCGCATGTTACTCTTGATCTGCAACCAGGCGTCCGAGGTTTTATTTGAGAAAATCTGAAAACTAAATAAATCACACTATATCTACAAATAGTCTCTCTATGTGGTCTCTATGCCATAATAATAATAATGACCCTAATGTTTCGTTTAAGAAATTAGGCAAAAGCCCACACGCGAGCGAGTTACTTTAAATATCCTCTCTATATGGTATTATATTGAAATAGTATAATAAAAGTATATGAACCAAACAGAGACGCTATTTATAGTAACACAGTCCTATGTGGGTTTTTTCAATTATCTCAAATGAAAACTCAGACGCCTGTGATGTGAACACTGTGTGATTTGTGTTCGTAGAGTACGGTCCAAATGAGGCAGCTCTCTATGGTCTAAGGGTCTAATTTAGTTTAGATAAATGTTTATATGAGCCGTTCGACGAGCTAATCCGACCGACACATTCTGTCGCAAGGGGATAGAGGTAAAGGGTAATGATTCATTAAACATAAAATCCACAGAAAGCGACAATTGTCTGTCCGGGTTAGCCTACGCGCCATGCTTAGGCTTATTCAAGCCGATACTTTACACATAGTTGGATTTCTCGTGGTTATGAAGAAGGCGTTTAGATGTTGATTCAACCAGGTTTAATAAGTAATGGCATACGAAGGACATGGACGAATTGTATTGGTATATGCCGAGCCCCGGAAGCTCAGTCGGTAGCGACGCGGGCTGTCAATCCAGGGGTTGTGATTGCGAATCCTGGCTCGGCGAACTTTATTTCTGACGTATGACAAAAGTCACTGCGACATGCGTCATTTATCTTTCACCAATGGGCTAAGTCTATGTGGAAAAGCAGCCAGTTGCTTGGGAAGTTTGTAATGTGGAGTACTGGTGTGAGAAAACCATGAAATACATGAGTAAGTGAACTGGCCGCCGTAATATGACTGAGAAATCGTTAAAACGGCGTTAAACTCCAATCAATCAATCAATCAATGTATTGGTATATGAATGACCTATAAAATATACCTTATTTATTAATATTACTAAAACAGCAATACGTACTTCTAAACTATAGATTTAATTCAGAGGATGGGTTATTGGGAAGCATATAAACGACCTCTTTAACCCTTGCCCTCATATAGACGCTTTCTGACCCCCTGCAGCCGACAGCTTTTTGGAAAACATAGTGACAAAAGGAGAAATTGCACAAAATGTTTTCCACTTTTAGTCATAGGTTATCCATTCAATTA
>JAUELF010242433.1:0-12487 GCA_031471495.1 Clinocardium nuttallii | reverse complement strand
CCCCCCCCCCCCCACCCCCCCACCCCCCCACACACACACACACCCCCTTTTCTTTGCAGTGTCTTAAAGCTTATAGGTATCTCTATAAGCTTGATGAATGGCGTTCTACGTGAACAACGCTTAGAAAGTGTGACAATTGAGGGCTGAAACTGGTCAAATTTACATTGAAACAAAGAAGGCATTTATTTGGTGTATTGTAACCTAAAGATTTCATTGTGAAAAGCAATACAGTGATAACATATAGTTATTCAAGAAAACAGGTCAGCAGCAATATTGATTGCTCGTATGAACATTCAGACTGGTACAATAGTTTCAAAGGAAGATCCGTTCCAGGTAAAGGTTTACAAGCGCTCTTCGGAGACCAACCATAACAAGCGCTCTTCGAAGACCAACCATTACACATCTCTTCGAAGACCAACCATTACACATCTCTTCGAAGACCAACCATTACAAGCGCTCTTCGAAGACCAACCATAACAAGTGCTCTTCAAAGACCAACCATAACAAGCGCTCTTCGAAGACCAACCATAACAAGCGCTCTTCAAAGACCAACCATTACAAATGCTCTTCGAAGACCAAACAACCATTACAAATGCTCTTCGAAGACCAACCAACCATTACAAGTACTCTTCGAAGACAAACGATAACAAGAGCTCTTCAAAGACCAACCATAACAAACGCTCTCCGAAGACCAACCATAACAAGCGCTCTTCGAAGGCCAACTATTACAAGTGCTCATCGAAGACCAACCATTACAAGTGCTATTCGAAGACAAACCATTAAAAATGCTCTACGAAGACAAACTAACCATTACACGTGCTTTTCGAAGACCAACTATTACAATTTCTCTTTCGAAAACTAACCATTACAAGTGCTCTTTGAAGACCAACTATTACAAGCGCTCTTCGAAGACCAACACTAACATGAGCTCTTCCAAGACCAACCATAACAAGTGCTCTTCGAAGACCAACTATTAGAAGTGCTCTTCGAAGACCAACTATTACAAGTGCTCTTTGAAGACCCACTATTACAAGTGCTCGTCAAAAACCAACCAACCATTACAAGTGCTCTTCGAAGACCAACCATTACAAATGATCTTCGAAGACTAACTATTGAAAGCGCTCGTCGAAAACCAACCAACCATTACAAGTGCTCTTCGAAGACCAACTATTACAAACGCTCTTCGAAGACCATCCATTACAAGTGCTCTTCGAAGACCAACTATAACAAGTGCTCTTCGAAGACCAACTCTTACACGTGCTCTTCGAAGACCAACTATTACACGTGCTCTTCGAAGACCAACAACTATTACACGTGCTCTTCGAAGACCCACCGTTACAAGTGATCTTCGAAGACAAACCAACCATTACAAGCGTTCTACGAAGACCAACTATTACAAGTGCTTTTCGAATACCAACTATTACAAGTGCTCTTCGAATACCAACCATTACAAGTGCATTTTCAACAAGCGCAGATCTAGAGTTACCTATTTGTACGTTTAATTTAAATTTCGATCTGCACTTTTCTCCAGTCGCAGATAAAACAAAAGCAATAACACATCATATAGAAAGTGTCTATTTGGATCTGTCATCATGAATTCCTAAGCAAGCTGTTATATATGTGAAATATATAATGGACTGAACCTTTGCCTGCTTAAACCGATGTTGTAAGGCCTGTACCACCAGCAAAGAGCCAGGTCAGCCATTGCATCCGCGCCGCCGGACATACTCTATACTGCTGACTTCTCAACTGAACATTTTCATATTGATATTCTTAGAATTGGCTATAGCTGTATGGATTCTTTCAAATTCAAAGCAGGACTATTCTATTTTGAAACTTCATCATTTAAAGGGTTAAAGTGGCTAAAAAGGTATACCTTGTAACCTGTATTTGCAAAAAGTCTCGTTCGATGAGGAGATTTTTTCTCTTTCAACAATTTCCAAACATAAACGTAGATATCCCTGAAATAATTTGAGTGCAATGTTAAACTATAATGTGATACACCTGACTAGATAAGATAATATAAGCCAATGCACAGTTTGCATTGCTCTTCACTGTTCGCAAATTAGTAATATAATATTTACATTCATGCAAAGCAGATCCATTTGGTTTCTTTATCATGAATGCGTGTACACAATTGGAGAGAGTGCATGTAAGCGGCCCAGTTCTCTCCGTGTGACATTTGTGCCCAATAACGGACCGTGACAGCACTGCTTGATCAGTCTTACAGCGAATACAGTGTGATTTATGACATCATTGACACTATAATTCAGAAATTACAGTTGCTGCGATCCGAACTTGTACACAATTGGAAAATTGGTGTGGAAAAAACGGGAAGCACATGGGTAGGTGAACTGGTTGCTGTGACATGACTGAAAAATTGTTGAAAATGCAGTTTGGTAAATTATATAATAACGGAAATAGATCGTACCTATTTTTAAAGGTTTCCCGGTGAAATGGCACATTAATGTCGTGTGAAATCATCCCGTCTTCCCAACAGCCAATGGATATATTGGCCGCAGCTGTTAGCTGTGCGACATTCTTTACAAAATAGGCCATCAGGTCATATTGCGTCGCCAAATCTGTAATATAAAAGTAGGTTCAAATAAAGTATAATTTAGAGTGTTAATTCGAGCAATATCTCCTAACCAACAATAGTTTACAAAAGTCGTTCCAATAAGAAGAAATGCCAATATTCGACCCTAAATCATACTCACCCGAAAACAACTCATCCCAAAACATTTTGACCATATAAAGTTTGTTATGGTCGAGTTATCGTCCTACATGCAATGCAACTTACCGGGAATTTTCTCCTTTAACTGGTCGCATTCATCAGACTTGGACCAAACCCCTTTAGCCACCTCGTCCCCACCAAAATGGTACAATTCCAGCGGTTTAATGTCTTCGTGCATTTTCTTTACCTCTGTCATTATTTTCTCAACAAACTGATATGTTGACGTCATACAAGGGTTAATTGCGTCATCAAAGTAATGCTGCCCGGATTGATATTTTGACTTGTCGGTGTCTTCAATGATGGAGAATGCCGGTAAACCGGCGGAAACGCGATTAAATTTCTGGGATTTTGCATGGATGGATTTAATGGCAGCCCGGCTGTGCCCCGGCATGTCAAATTCGGGAATCAGTTCAATGTGGCGGGATGTGGCCCGTTTTAAAATCTCTCGATAATCCTCGACTGTGTAGTAACCGGAACCGGAAGTGTTGGAATTTGGACCGGAACCCAACTGTGGAAGTAGGCACTGTTCCTCGTTAGGATCGTGACATCTCTTCGAACCAATCTGTACGAAATATATCATAGTATTATACCTTACGTGACTTCTTAAGGCAAAATTCTCATATACACGTCATTGGCAATTTCTTACTGTCTCATGCTAACAGTACGTTTTTGACCGGTTAACAGTTACTGTTACATGGCATGCACGTGTATGACGTCATTTCAAACTATAACGTCACCGTTTAGATGCGCGTGCCATGTAACATTATACTGTTTATATGCGGCGTTATATTGAAGTACCCATGTTCAACTCAAAATAAGGGTACAGTAAAAATGTTCGAAAATGAAGTATTCTATCTAGGAGGTGATGTCTCTGAAAAAGATAACAAAGTCACTATCGCATGTTTTAAGTCGTTTGCACGTTTGAAAAGCATTTGTAAACAAACTAACGAAGCCCTGATACTATCAAACGATTTATGTGCTAAAACATGAACGCTGTATTCCAAATATGACTTCAAGTTGGTCACTTTCGATGATTATATATGCCTTCTGATCAATAAGCTACCTCGGCCTAAATTCTTAGCAAAGAGTAAACTTTTGTAGTTTTGAAACAAAATAAGCTTGCACATACGGGACTGTTCATTTTCTTCGTTGTTCTCTGCAAATTCTACTTATTTAATAATTCTTTGAAATATTCTTCCATGAAATATGCGAGAACGATCTATCCAAAAATATAGGATGGTGGCAGGGTTTTTGCAGTATTTGTTATAAGAGAAATACATGTACTGAAGGCAAACGACGTGTCACTTATAAGACTTTTTAGAATGTTAAACATATTTTGAAGACATTATGGCAAAATTTGATATTGCTCATGATTAGCAATTTCTTCCTGTGTCTCAATATTTTCAACTTTTTTATATAAAAATCATGTTTTCATTTATAGTGATAAACCATATCATATGTTTGTCTTAAAGTTTTCAAAGTCCTCTGTGGCAGATGTGTTGGATGTAAGACAGGATTAAAGACGTGTGCGTGCGCATACCTGTGTAAGTTCCGGTAATCCGGGTATTTCCAATCTCCAACCTTCGTCGTCTGACAGATGCAGGTGTAATTTATTCATTTTGTACGTTGCCATGACGTCGATTATTTTCATCACGTGATCTTTACCATGAAAATTTCTTGATACATCTGAAATTGGTTAAAGCTCAAATACTAAATTGATACATCGGCAGCGGCAAGCCAATATGGCTTTTTATGGAATCTAAATTTCTACAGCGTGTACATATGCATTAGAACTCTCGATATTGCATATAAAATAAACAATATAACTTGATTTTGAAATCACTCACTTACTGATAACACGTAGGGATATGTCATGGACGAATAACCAGAAAGGGGTTCTCATGGCAAATCAATGTTACAAACCGTATGATTATCATAATAGTAACCGATCTTATTTTACAACAATAAATCATAAACAGATAACAAGTCCATTACAAGTTTTTTAAGGGAAACTAATAAATAGTAAAAAAAATGATGACTATAAATTCTCACCTATGTGAAGACCTCGGTATGAAAATCTTGGGGCATCAATGATGTCGAATGCAGGAATCGACATTTGTATTCCGGTATAAGACGCTGCTTCCGGTGAATAAACCAGGCTTAATAACGTCTGAACTGCGTAAAACGCTCCCCGATTGGTCGTTGCTGTGATTGTGATGATGTATTTAACTGGGTCAGTCTGAATGGAATATGCCTCGCTATTGCTGAGGACCTTACCATTTTGATCTTTTACTGTATCTTTAAAGAGAGGAATAAAGTTTCTTTTGTCGAAACATTTTATTCGAGGTGTTTTATTTCTCAAATGTATATCAATGTACATCAACCGCGTCTAGTAATTTGGTATATTAATTAGCTGTGAGTCTGTACATACAAAGAATCTTATCAGAGTCTTCACAATCCGTATACATGTTATACGTAATTAGGTTCAGCTTCTTTCTGAAAGGGGTTGGCGTGGTGCCTTAACAGGACTTTAAATTATGTCAAAGCGGAGTGTCATTTAAACCAGATATAGCTAGACGTAGCTCAATTATGAAAGTGTAGCCTTATGAGGAATCTGATACCCGGTGTATTTTAGTAAATCAGTATCAGTATCAGTTGGCATTAATACACAATGGAAACTAGATTGGTCATCGCTAGCGCATATATTGTTACTAATATACAATCGATTTTCGTAAACTCTTCGGTGGACCAATACAACTTGATGAAGCAACCTGAATACTAAACCGGTTGGTACACAAAAAGCTTGTATCTATAGTATATAGCCCTTTGCTTGCTACACCATGTCCAAATGGCTGACTTTATAATGTAGTGGTTGGTGCAGGTAACACCAGACTATAATACAGTTTTAGGCTAAGTTGTGTTGGAATATTTGAAAGAACAATTTAAAGGCAGATATTTTCAAATATGGTCATTGTATCTGTATGAAATATATATATGAAAATAAAAAAACAAGCCAATCATGTATTTTTTCGTTAAAATATTTTTGAAATACCTTTAACAAACTGTAAGTATCTTCGTGCAGGTTTGGACGCAACCACCTTCATCTTAAGTATTTCTGCAAAATAATTCAACGAAATCAAATATTTAGGCATTTAAGATTTGCCTTACATTGCTGTTTTTTTAAGGAATATTTAAAACAAGAACGTCACGATGCCAAAAAACGTAAATGTCACTTGAGAGCAGTAACCACGTGTTGTCTGTTTTCTGTAATATTCTCACTAAATCATTGGATTGATTCCAGGTAATAAAGCATTTTCAATTTGAGAAAGCTGATTCTAGCAAAATATTTTGTTAAAAAAGGACACATTGACAGGCTGATTTCCATCAACATATGGTCATCCATAGATGAATATCGTGTTCGACTCCCAATACTTCACGTAACGTTATTAGTATTGATAAAATATCTTTATGGTGGCATTTTCTGGTACAGTCAAACCTTTCTTATACAAGATCATCATCTTATGATATAAACGGGTTCGTTTTGTTGGGGTTTAACGCCGTTTTCAACATTATTTCAGTTATATTACGGCGACAGTTCGCTCATTCATGATCCCTCGGTAAACACACCAGTACTAGGCTAGGAAATCTGCCTTGCCTAAGTCTCATATATTATAAACAAAGGTCATTAAGTTACAGTTAGTTATCAATTAAATATGAACTTTAAACATCGGCTGAAAATTTACATCATATATTATATCCTGAGATTACGTTTTATGCGGCATTGAAACCGCTGACATGCAATCCAATAAAAGGATAAATCGTAAAAATCAAATTCAAGATTGCTTAACCATTTCCAACATAAATGTGCGACAAATCAGGCGGCATTGGAAACACCTAGGCAATAGTATGTTTATTTTTTAAAATGATAGTATGATTATCGAATGTATTTGAAAACATTTTGGCAAAATGAGAAGTTGCTCATCAAGAGTGATTTCTCATAATGACAAAATATTTTCAAAATGTCGTTTGTCAAAGCAATGGCAAAATGCGACTGCATGTTGGAAAAGGGTTTAAGATTGCTTAACCCAATTATTCACATGACTTTCCAAAGGTCGTCTGCTTTTTAATTATCAGACGAACAATTTCATCAATCTGAATAACTTTGTGTTATTGTTGTTGATGAAGAGTTGAAAATATTGCAATAAAATATTAAATTGCTCGTTTTGAGCAATTTCACCTTTTATTGCAATGTTTTCAAACGTCATGTTTAATGTCAGGTGTCAAATGTCGTCTGTGTGAAGTAAAGTATCAATACACTTACTGTTCATATAGTTAGCCTCCGGTATAAAATATGCCGGTTTGACGACGAACCATTTCCCTGCCTCCCACTCTATAAGAACGTCGTATTTTACTTTGAAGTGTAATGGCGTCGGCAAAATATTCACTGTCTTAACACTACCACTTCCTTTTTGCGACCGGTAAACTTCAAATCTTTCTGAGGCACTATAGGGGTGGAATTTGTCGTCTACACGCCTCTTTACCTGATTCGCACGTGACAAAGGCCCCACGAACCCCAAATGTTCCCCGACGGTGCTTTCGATGACTCTCGGATACTTATCAAACGCGGTGATGTACCATCGTGGAAACGAGTCTGTCCTTGACACTTGAAAATGGGACATTTTGAATTTAAACTGCACACTTTCTCCGGGCTTTATTTCACGGAAATAACCACCAATAGGCTCGAATTTATACAAGTTTCCACCAACATGGCGGACTTTTAAACCGCTATCTTTGAAATAAAAGCCGTCGGTGTATGGATACGAATACGGTTCTAAAATGTTGAAAATGTACGCGTACATTTCCCAGCGTTTCGCCGGTATGACGTCACTTCCTTTATTGTAAAGTGACATTTTTGCCAAATGGTATCCTCTTTCACCCATCTTTTGTCGACTTAAAAAGTTATCCAAGACTGTATAATTTATGACGAGATTGTCAGCAATATAGTTGATCTCAGTTTGAGACGGCTGTGGTAATTTGCGTTCTGCAAACAAAAGATAATTTATTATTTGAGGTCAATTAGCAATTTTAAATGTTAATCCCCTATTGACGACACTGAATACAACGTACATTGGTCAAGCAAATGTTAAGCTTCTCGTATCAAATAAACAAACCGTAATTTATTAATTTATACATGTATTGCATTCTCCGTAAACACAGGGATGCAGATCTATGTCCCTGATATAAACCGAAAAGTTATGGCTATATACATGTCTGGTATTCTCCGTAATATGAGTTTCGGTGGTAACTATTTCGGGTCAATATTTATTAACCTTTGTAATCGGCAAATCATTCTCCGTGAATTGCAGTATGCCCCTTGCTTGCAGCACTATCAGTGATTTGTTGTTTACGAGGCCTACCGTCCTAACTGCTCTACTCGGCCACGGCGAATTCCCTTAGCGCGAATGTTAATAGACAAATGCGTTACGAATGGTTTTCGCATAGTGGCGTTCATTTATTCTTATTCAGACTTTGGATGAAATAATATAATGTATTACCTTTTGAAATTAGAATTATAACGTTTTGTGAATACGCGTCCTGGTTCCGAAATTATAAAAACTCTGAAAACGTTCTCAGTGCTCAGAACTGAGTCCATGTTGCAAAAAGGTTCTGGTCCGTCAATTTTGAGAACGAATTTGATTGAGAATAAATTCTGAGCATTTTTTTTGTTTTTGATAGTTTTGGAGCCTGATCTATATTTGTCTGTATGTTAACTTAAGTGTTCTCACATTTTGTCACACAAATCCGAATTTATTGTGTCATTTGCCTCCGCTGGGTGACACTATGATCACTTCTTCGTAGACAATCGGTCTGTCAGTCAGGCTTATACTTTGGCAGATGACGTGCTCATTCAAAACACACTTGTAAAAAATAAAGTTTTGGAAATACTTACCACCAAACAGAAGTATAGAAATGAGAAACTTCGATCCTGTAACAGGTCCCTTATCCTCAGACCTGAAGTGAAGAAAAGTCTAGCCATGTATTTGATATGATCGGCGTAACAGTAAAATCAACCACAGACCTGTGAAGATCCCGATCAACAGGTGTATATAACAGGAGCAATAACGATGGGTATGATGTACATTTGGATCAAATAGTACGGAGCAAATCAGCTGCGTTTTGTGAAAACTAGCCGTAGCAAAACAGCTGCGTTTTGTGAAAACTCGCCGTAATGCATTTGTCTTGATCAAGCTAGTACATCCGGGCATAATGATCAGGCTCTGCACCAATTAGTCAAGGAATGTTTGTTTTCAGAAATCTGCAACATTCTCCCATAAATAGACGCATACGCAATAAAAACCATACAAAGTACAAACTACTCTAAGTGGTTTAGAACAGGGACGTTTAAATTTGAATGTGTATGTCACTTGCTAGAAATACGACACACAGCTACAGTTAATATAAATGTTTATATATCAGTGAGTATTGTATAAGGAAAATTACTTTTGTACCTACCTAGAAAATGTCAGTAGAATGAAAATGGCGCTGACCAGTACAAGAACGTGCAACTTCCGCCGTGACGCACGAGTAAACATGGCCGACAAATAGCGCTTTACCATCACCAACACACCCATTTCTTTGGTTCTTGGTTAATGACCTCATTAACAAGAACTCGAGTGATGACCAATGTTAGTTGATCCTGAAATAATCAAATTCATGTTGTGAATGCATGGCAGTTAATGGTTATTTTTTTTAAAATTAAATGCTATCGAAGCTTGTTGGCTATTGAATTGATTCTTCCGTGATAAATACAGTGTGTTTCTTTGTAAGTGCTCATATTATGACATATTTGTGTTGCTGTGTATCAACAATGATATGATATTTGCACACAGAGGATTAAAATATCCGTGTACCTTTTTTAACAATGCTAGCCAGAATGGTGTAGTTGAATGTCGTGGGTTTTATCGCCGGTCGGGTCATACCACCGACATTCAATATGGTAGTAATGGCGACCCTTCCCTGCGCTTAGGGGATGTGGGTTACGTCCGACTATCTGGTGTAAGAATAAATAGACGAGTGATACTGGAAACTTACTCAGAAACGCCTCGATATAACCGAAATGTGTTGAAAGCGGCGTAAAACACCAAACAATCAAATAAAATTACCATATATACCTTAAGCATTATTTGCAAAATCCTCTCACTCAAATACAGTATGTTATGTACTTAACATAACCCTATTAACCTCGAATAAATATTTTTTATAAAGATCATAAATGAGCCGTCCCATGAGAAAACAAACATTGTGGACTCTGCGTAAAGTATCGACCCGGAACAGCTTAAGCATATTGCGCAGGCTTACCCGGACAGACACTTGTGGATTTTCTTTTTCAGGAATCATAACTCTATACCTCTCTCCCCTTAGACGGAATGTGTCGTCCCGGATTAGTCTGATCTGGGTCGATACATTACGCAGATAATAAAGTTTGGTTTTCTCGTGGAACACTCGTATTTTGTATAGTAATATTGAACCATAAAAACAGGTTTGATTAGAAAGACAGCTGGTGTGACATTGCTATCTTTGAAATCTAAAGTATCGTGTTTTACTCTTTTCCATATGCAGTCGGGTTTTGACGCATCTGCAACAGACGACGTTTGAAAAGACAAAGGGAGAAGTTGCTGAGAGGTCTCTCCATTTGTCACATTATTTTCAACTCAATTCAATAATTATATTTTCATTTGTATTCCACACTTAATTTTTCAAATTCGACTGTTGCCGATTTGTTGTGGGAAAGGATTAATTTATACAACCAGCTTTCCTGGTGCTGTCTGCATTATTCAGATCACTGCTTTTATACAGTTTATATATTATATATGATAACATGCGATAAAAAATCCAAGAAGAATCTGTTGACATGAATTTCAACAAATATAATATAACAGACAATTCCATTGGTAGAGACTATTTCTGTGTAACGTACTGGAGGTTTTCATTGGTCGACATCACATTGTAAATTGGTGGCTCTGTTGCAAACCTTGTCAATATGTTATCATTGTTAATATCTTCATCAGGTACGGAGAAAAATGATTTTTGCTGCAGATAAAATAAAATATACAGAACAAAATAAATCAATTATTCACACTTTGAAACAAATTGTTAACGTATTCCCTAATTGTATACCATTATATGTGATAGCTGAATACACCACGTTATGAATGAATGTGCACAAAGAAAAAACATGGTATGTATACGTGTTATTGGTGTATTAAAAACAAACAACAGAAATGTGTCAACGAAAGGTCAAAATCCTCTTATTTCGCTCTCAAACCTTTGGCATTGCTAAAATATAGGTACTGTATATATATATCAGATGTGAATAATTTTATGAACGGCCCTTGTATAGTATATTAAAGCGTGCGATATGCTTCGTTAATCACCGATAAAGTATCTAGTAAGGACCTGCGTCACCAGAAAACAATACTGTCATTGCGTTAACGTAAAACGCTCGCACTGTCGATCGGTCTGATTAAAGCTTTCGCTGACAATGAAGATATTCACTCGACTTGGAACTTTCCTTACAATAAATAAATACATCTTAACGGATGTCTACTAATTTAAGCTGACTTTGCTACTAGTCAAGTGTTGAACTTCTTATGAGACTTAACGACTGTTTATGGCATGGCTTGAATGTAAGACAGTTATTTAAACAGATATTTGTCGGATGACAACTAAGATAAGACTATGTGAACAAAGGCCAGGCGACAAACATACTCGGAGTTTTGCAACCAGCAGAGACTTAGATTAAACTTCGTATTCGGGCAGTCTGATCAGGACATTCCATGTCAACCATCTAACTGGAAAACGATGATGACCATAAACCAAATATACCAGCTTTCCGTTCATTGACTTTGATCATAAACCGAAGAAACCAAATATACCATATTTGCGTTCATTGACTATGATCATAAACCGAATATACCAAATATACCAGCTTTGCGTTCATTGACTATGATCTTAAACCGAATATACCAGCTTTCCGTTGATTGACTATGATCATAAACCGAAGAAACCAAATATACCATCTTTGCGTTCATTTACTATGAGCATAAACCGAATAAACCAAATACACTATCTTTGCGTGCATTGACTATGATCATAAACCGAATAAACCAGCCTTGTGTTCGGAGTTTATGACAATACACCGAATATACCCGATTTGCGTTCATTGAATATGATCATAAACCGAATAAACCGAATAAACCAAATATACCAGTTTTGCGTTCATTGACTAAGATCATAAACCGAATAAGCCAGCCTTGTGAAGTGAAGCTGTAATTTGATGGGTGGAATACCTACCGTTTGATGGGTGGAATACCTACCGTTTGATGGGTGGAATACCTACCGTTTGCTCTATTATCACTGTAACCCTTTCCCAAATACACAACAAATATACAACAGACAACTTTGAAAACATCTTGGCAAAGGTATTGAAATGGTTTATACACAATATTTATTGAAAATAGTTAAAAAAAAAGTTGCAGAAGGAGAAATTGCCCGTAACGAGCAATTTTCAAAGCTGTCTGCAACAGATGCGTCAAAATGCGTCTGCAAAGTTCTTATCAACGTTCGAAGATCGATTTTCATGTGACGTAGCCTATCCCTTCCTCAAACACAGACGCTTTATGACACCTCGGCAACAGTTGAAAACATTGTGGCAAAAGAAAAAAATAATCAGCTCCTTTTGTCACCATGTTT
>JAUELF010242423.1:0-12488 GCA_031471495.1 Clinocardium nuttallii | reverse complement strand
TTGCAGCCATTTTCGATGATTTAACCTGTGGTTATAATATTTAACCGCGGTCTGTACCTCGGTTAAATTTAGGAGTAGTTAACCCTTGGTTAAATTTAACCGAGAGATGAACAACAGAAAATAACCACGGGTTAAATTTAACCGAAGGTTACCAAATTTAACCACAAGTTGAACAACCGGGCCCAGAATGGTATTTTAAAAAATATTCAAATTAAAGGCAAGTTTTTAATTTCCGTTAGTATAGTTAGAAAACTATCGTTTTAAGCAGTAATAAATACTTCTATTTTGTTTTGTTCAACACACAGTTTTTTTAATTTTAAATACTTCTTTAATGAAGCTGCTAATTTAATTTGTATTGATTTTTATCATTCTCTATACGAGAAAATAATTTGCTTAAAAATGGCCAACGTGTATAGTATTTATATGTACATATCTTGTCATTTTTATGAACTTAACTGTTCCCTGAACTTAGCAAACATATAATAAGTAATATTTAACCCAAAACGAGAGACTATAAATATTCCTTTATCTTTCAGATATAAGGCTATTTGAAATAAACAAAACAAACAACAATATTCATATAAGAAATAATGCAGTCATGACTTTGTTTGGAGACAGTAGTCAAGTAAATGGCCCTGCACTCTTAATCAACGACATGACTATATTTCAATGATTAGTTTTGTGATTTCCTTTTAAACGATTACCCTAGTTAGTTAATGCTTTTTAGACATAAACAAAAAGTGTTTTAAACAAATACTGTGGGATGGAATCGCAATTTTGATTAGAGAGTTACTGAATAGATTGATTAATATTCAAAATAAAAGTTGAACAAATTAATGTAACCGATTGCTCAGAAATAAAATGTTCCAAAATGCCCAAAATGAGTAAACATCCGTCTGCAGGTTTGAAAGTGCTATCCTCTTTTTTAAACTCTACACCAATGAACATCCCTTGTTTTAGTTAGTCGATCATTAAATCGCTTTTCGTATTTGTTAATTAACTTAATTTAATAACCAGGAACGCTAACGACCGGGTAGATAGAATGACCAAGTATTCAACGACGGTCTGACATTCTCTCCAAAAGTATAACGTTCGATTAATAACATTCTCACGTAAAGGCAATACATATATTGGACCAGTTAATCCTAGATACTTAGGTCAATAAGAGACGTTAATTTACATAACAAATGACTTGGAAGTCCTTTGCGAATACATATTCTGGTTCATGTCAAGACGGTCAATTAATCGCAGAAATGTTACATTTATTGTTTATCGTACAATTCAACGGATAGTGCCTTATTTTCATTGAACGTGCGGTCAGCCAATTAAACTTAATATCACAAATAACGTTTTAAGTTATATCAAAGTGTCAATAATGTCTATCTTTACCTATGATTTGGATGTTTCTTTGAGACCAAAATATGTTTTTTACAAAATAACAGAAAAAGGATTTTATTTGCTCAAATTAGTGCTTTCATTAAGATACGCTTGCAGTTTTATCCAAAGGGCTCGTCTTTTGAAATTAATATAATTAATTAAATATACTTATAAAGAATGCTCGACACATGATTAGTGTTTTCTTTAAAACTAATTTCAACGATTCAACGTTATATGCCGTTTTTGTATTATTTGATAAATACCAGTTATTTAAGATAAATAAACACGCGTTTCGCCTTACGGCTCTTTATTATCAAGACTATATATATACATATATTTCAGTAGGACAGAATACTAAATTTATGTTTCTGAATATTTATCGGTGTGCTTATGTATAAATCATGGTATGTGAATGCCTAAGATTTATTTACAATTCAATTATTTATTTATTTTACAATTCATAAAGTATCTGTTTAGGCCCGTCTCGACATCCTCCTGAATATATATATATATTTATTTACATTTCATTTATTAATATATTTTACAATCCATAAAGTATCTGGTAAGGCCCGTCTTTACATCCTCTTTCGAACATATATGAGCTGTCCCACGAGAAAACCAACATTGTGGACTCTGCGTAAAGTATCGACCCCGCCGGAGCAGCCTCCGCATGCCGCTCAGGCCAAGCCGGACATACACCTTTCGCCTCAAGTGGATTTGTGTTTTGAGGAATCATTACTATATACCTCCATCTCCCTGAGGCGGAATGTAACGGTCCGAATTAGCATACGCGGACTTCGCAGAAATTACGTAGACATTACGCAGATACCATAATGTTGGTTTCCTAGTGGAACAGCTCATAGCTATAACTTTCTGAATTCTTTGCTTTGTATCGTAAAATTGAAACAGGTCCTTAATCGCATACATGCAACTCTAGAGATAGCATCGATACATCACTTAACTGATTATTTCGAGATCCAATACTTGTTATATTCTAGCTCAATGTGTAAATTCCAGTTCACTGTACATAATATACTTACTAGATCTCTGTATCGAGCTCATCTGATTTGCATTTACTTTTGAACATAATTTGGCAATACATTTTCCACTTACTCAGCCATCTGGTATATCATCTTGATGGAATAGGATGCCGAATAAATTAGAAAATCTAAATATGACACCAGATTAACTGGAAGTTTTCGAGGACATAATTGTTGCGAAACCGCATTTACGTGTGCTTTGAAGCGTTTTCTGTAAGTAAATTCATTGAAGGAAATGTCTGTTAAATGAATCTACATAATAAAGGTCTGTCTTTCTTAAATACATAAATGCTGACTTAAAATATGTAACGGTAACTATGTAAAATGGCGTTATGTTTCATTTGGTATATAAAGTATTTATCTTTCATTCTCTTCTATGAACCTAAACGATTCTGTTCTTGAAATGTAAAAAGTAAAACTAGATAATGTATTCTTCATTTTGTCGACCCGGAGACAATGTTCTCTGAAAATGTAATACGTTATGTTGTAGACTTTCGCAAACAAAATAACATTGGAATTGAACGCTTTGTTGGTGGCAAGTGGCAAACAAAAAGTTGAAGTTAAAAAAATCCTTCGTAGGAAAGATCATCTGTGGCACCTATCCAGCAGACAATTTATAATATAGTGAAATATGAAAAGAAATAGTTAAAAAACTTGAACAATATTCCTCTATGCCCGTACTTCTGTCTGTGTTATCTGGTGTTTTATAAATAAGTTCTCAATTGTAAACACGATGTAAACTAGCAATAGTTATCAGCCCCATTGTTTGGCCTTAACGTGTTTATGGACCATTTTTCGTCTGTCTTAAGTCACCTATAGACAACCACACTTAAAGCCCAGGTGCGCTGAATCACATGTTATCTAAATGGACTGACTTCTTGAGACATAAAAGCATTTACATTGATACTTTCCAATAATCCGTCTGCTATTTAGAGTAAAGATAACTATCATTATGTGATGATTTATGTGTCTCTCCTACACATACACGCTTTGTTTATGCCTGCCTCTGCAGCATGATGAGCAATTTCCTCTTTAGTCACGATTTTAAGGGTATCGATACCTTAATCTAAAGACACATTCCATTCTGAATGTCAAATTCGTCTGCTGCAGCTTTGGTGAAATGCGTTTACATGTTTTAAAGGTTTCACACCTCTCTCCTGTATGCAAGCGAATGCATCATACCATTATGAACATAGCTTGTTTAAATAAATAAAAATCTCTACAAAATGGAAGTATAATAATTAAATGCAGTTGATCATATTGTCGCAAATGGAGAAATTGGTCTCTTTAGCGTTTTCCACTTTTGCCACAGTCTTTGCAAAGGCCGTGTTCGAGCGATGCGCTGAAAAGGTGTCTACATTTATGAAAGGGTAATAACTCCCAGACTAATGATAAAAGCGGCATGCTGTCTTGTAATTGGAATAGCGATTAATTTACCGAATCGCCATTAAATCCGAGACAGGATAATAGCACATGAAGTCACTTATATTGACGATGTCCTTTCAAAACAATCGCACAAAATGATTGGTCACACAATGTGAGAGCTTGATTAATTGGTTGGTATAAAATGTTGAATTTAGGGATGCCGGTGGGGTGTAGAATATACCGGATGTCCGTCCTATAAGTAGTAAACGTCCTCTAATGGACCCGCCTGTTTATCGTGGACGGATAGTCGTAATCCGAAAACGAGGGTCCTGGCAGCTAATGGAAGCTCAGGGATCTACGGCATTCCGACACGCTGCTTTGTCCTCTGCTTCGGTGTAAACGGGAGCCTTTATGGGCCCGGTGTAGTGCAATCGGCTGGACATATTTTAGATTGGGTCACATAACTTTGTTTACTTTCATAATACAAGTATGTTAACTGTAATGGTTAACATTTAATAAAAATCAGTGCATGTATCTACGTTTAATTTGCATTATGTTCCATTTAAACAAACATCATCTCCTTGATTCATCCATTACATATACACCAACTTCGTATTATATGTGTCCTATTTAATTCGCACATAGTTATTGTGCCTGGTCTATTATAGGCGTATTGGGCTAATCGGGTAGCGCGGGTGTTTTTGCATGGGAATTGACTTGCATGGCGAATCTCCGACATGAGGGAGACATCCATGTTCTTCCTTGTCGCACTAACTTATTTGCGGTATCTAAGTATCGTGTTCGGTTGTTGGACTCTATGGCTGAAAAACAAAACACCTTCGTGAAGTTCATTTTCTATTCCTTATTCCTTATTTAAATGTGAAGTTGGTTACTTGTTCCCAAGATTTCTAGGTACCTATTAAATTAACTGTTATTTACGTAAACAAACCTGTTACTTATTCGGCCGTTATCACAAAAGAAGCCTTTGCTTTCCAAAACAGCATTTAAACTGCCTATATTGATGTTGAAAATCACATTGTTGATGATGTTGTTGTTGTAGATGCTGACAGAGACCCATTGGTACATTTTAAATCACATGTTACTTATTCAAAAACCTGTCACTTTTTCGGCCGTGTACATGAAAAGAAGCTCTCCCAAATACTGTTCAAATTGTATATGTTAATGTTGCCAACAGTATATGGGATGCTGTTGCTGTTGTTGTTGTTGTAGATACTGACCGATACATATTGGAGCATATTAGGTCACCTATTACTCATTCATTCAAAAAAACATGTTATTCATTCATTATTTATTCGGCCGTTTTCAAGAAAAGAAGCCATTGCTGTTCTAAATATCATTGAACATGCATATGTTTATGTTGCCGAAAACAGTACTGAGGTTGTTGTCGTTGTAAATGGTTAAAGTGAGGTATTGGTACATATTAGAGAACCTGTTACTTGTTCAAAAACATGTTACTTATTCGTGTTCCTTATTCAAATGTAAAGTTGATTATATGATCCTTGTTCCTTATTCATTACTCATTCAGATGTAATATGAGGTTGTGCATATGTTTATGTTGCCATTAATAATGTTGTTCTTGTTGTTGTTGTTGATGTTGTTGTAGATGACGAGAGAGACCCATTGGTACATTGTGATTCATGTCTTACTTATTCAAAAGCCTGTAACTTATTCGGCCTTTTTTCAAGAAAAGAAGCCTTTGCTATAACAAATATCATTCTAATTTCATATGTTGATGTTTCCAACCACAATTGTGATATTGTTGCTGTTGTAGTATGTATTACAGCAGTCCTCTTCAAATTATTATCCAAGTTTCAACAGAAGAAAGAGAAACAGAAACTCAGTTATCAATTAAGGAATGAACAGGTCTACAATTATACTTTTTCGTTAAAAGAATAAAGTACGACTTTCAAGAAATGCAAAGTTACCGCTGCGAGTTTACTATCAATGACTTAAGCATTTATCTGTTCGATATCTTTCTTGTTGACTTGTTAACAATTCCCAAACCTGGTAAAGATACCAACCAGTCCTGGGAATTATCGTCCTATAGCCGTAACCAGATGTATATGTAAAACAAGGGAAAGAGTGGTGATCAACAGACTTGATGTTTTCGTGAAAACAAAAAGCTGATCACACCTGTCCAGTCTGTTTTTTTGTAAAAATAGAAGCGCAGTGGATCACATGATTCGTTTCGAAACTTGTATTCGTGAAGCTTTTATTAAGAGTAGCATGTAGCCTCCATCCCTCTTGACTTAGAAAGTGTATATTACACGACATGGAAGTATAGAATTATGAATGACCTCCATGATTTTGGCATGGAAGGTGGCATTGCTTATTACATTTCTGCGTTTTTAAATGACATTCAGTTCAAAGTTCGTGTTGTTGATACTTTCTCTGATCCACACGAACATTAAATAGGTGTTCACCAGGGATCTGTTCCATTTTTAGTGTTAGAAATGATAACATTATCAAATATGATACCCCTCGATTTGAAGATAAAAACATATGCATACAGTTCAAAGACAATTGAAACAAGTTTTGAATAGTTTGCGAAGATTGTCAAACGAAAATTGCTTTAAATTTTCAAAGAATTAGACCAAATGTATACACTTTTGTCTTCTTCGTAAACACAACCTAGAACCTTATTAAGGCTCCCGCCCTCTAATGCTTTCGGTAAAATTCGCCTTTCACTATGATCAATCGTAACCTTCCAATACGTTTTTTCCGCCAGTCGAAAAATTATCCGCAATAGGTGAATATATTAACGTGACGTCACATCGGAAATCTAACATGGACGGACGAGGGAAAATTAAACGTTAGCGACGAGGTAGGTGCGAAAAAGTAGTTAAACTGGAATATACCGGACCAGAAAAATGTGGGTAAATGTTGTTATTGATCATAACCATTGTGTGGGTTATGTTTGTGAAGCACAACAACTAGATGTGACGAATGTTTGTGACATTCTGATAAGACCGTGAATGGAAATGACAGTTGGAAAGAAGGACAAAGATAAATGGATTTTGATGTGTTGCTGTCCAATCTTCAGTTCTGCAAAATGTGTAGACTCAGCCGAGTACCCCTGACGTGTTTCAATGTCATTGGTGAATTTGGAAAAAGGTCTGAGTTGGTATTTGTATATACAGTGCCTAAATCACGAGTGTGGTCATATCAACTGTGGGACAACACATCATTATAACAATTGTTTGACGACTTAACCCTTTCCCACATATAGACGCTTGCTGACGCATTTCGAAAACAAAGACAAGTTTTCCTTTAGCCAGACTTTAGCGAAGAAAAATGACGTTGCCGTTTACTTATTGTCTAAGTTCATGACGAACTCAATAAGTTCATGGTTATCGATACCAGAGAGCTCGTGTGCCTGTTGTCTAAATTACGGAGCGCAATTAGTTGTAAGTGCCCAATTAAACGAATCAATTCCTATCAAACGCATACCTCTTAACCATAGAGTAATTAGTCTAATATCTGTCGTAGGTAAATTGTACTCAGCTTTGTTGAACAACAGACATCGTTTTAGACAAAATCGATCATGCGAGGATCACGTGTTTTCATTATCGTCTGTGGATGAAAACCGATTGTTGCAGAAGAAAGACACTTTTGGTACTTGTATCGATCTGCAAAAAGCCAAAATGATTTCTAATGACATTGACGGTAAATTGTACAATTCCTTCAGAACTATATTGTCAAATACTTCATCATGCGTGCAAATTAACGGTTACCTCACTGATTGGTTCCCGACCATGTCCGGGGTCAAACAGGGAGATTGTAGTTTTGCCCTCTTTATAAATGACCTTATCAAGTTATAAAATCACTAAACAATGGAGTTAACGTCGAAGAAACAAATTTATGTTGTTTAGTGTATGCAGACGACATTTTATTATTGAGTGAACATAAAAACGACATGCAAGACATGTTATATTTTGTAACGAAATGGTGTAAGCAGTGGCGTATTCGAATAAATAATACCAAGTCAAACGTTGTCCACTTTAGAAATAAAGGTTATGGATTGGGGAGCTGACCGTAACGTCCTCTTGAGACTTGACATATCATTTATGCGATCTGAAGAATTAGACTGTTCGCGTAACGTCTATGACAATGCACGAACGTCATACGATACATACACTCTTGATAATATTCACCAATAGGGTTAACGGCTAGTCCTTGGCGCTTTTAGAGCTTCTCACGTCAAAAGTTTTTATGTAGAAGCCACTGAACCATCCGTATATTTACTCCGTCAAAAGTTAGCTATGCATTATTTTTAAAGAAAGAACGGGTAATATTCGCCTTTTAGTGTGTGTTATGGACCCGGATTTGCCAAACTTGAGGTCGATATTGACGACATCGCGGAGCCAAAAAGTTCATAATTTCCACCTTGGATTGTAAAATCTGTATTTGTTCTACATCACATGTTTTATTTGCCGGATCCCCCAGTCACATGGGTATTAAACGTAACGAGAAAGCAGACACAACTGATAAGACTGCATAGTCTCAGGGGTTATAACCACTTAAAATCTACAGAATTACATATTTGAATTTTTTTCAATTGATACATTTAGTCACGATATTTGGCAGTCTTTGTGCCCCTGATGACCAACAATAAGTAATATTCCGTCAAATCAATTATTGGAGAATAATAGTTCTGATTATCCCGGCGCGAATAACTAGCTCTTTCTCGTCTACGCACTGGACATATTTGGATTCCACATTCTAAGTTGCTTCTTTATTTCAAGGAGAGGATCCTCCGGAGTATGTCGCATTTTTTAAAGGCTCAAAGTTTGCGACAAATCTTTTGAGGCTGTCAATCTGGAATAAACTTATAATTTTCTTAAGGAAATTGATATTTTTTACGAAAGTTTAATTATGTCTCAAACTGTCTTGTTTTAAGTCCACAATTGTTTTAATTTTTTGCTTTTCTCACATATCATGGCTTGTTTTTGTTTATTCATTGTGACTTACTTTTTGTTATTCGTTATTAGCATGTACTCTGATATTTTATCTTATGTTATGAATCGCGCAATTTTATTCATTCAACATTTATAGTTTAGTATAGGTAATGTTTAAGGCCCAAAAATGACCTTTGATGCCTCGAAACACTATTCATTCATTCATTAGAGATAATTAGTTAGTGTATGTTTAACACTCATCCAAAATATGTTAACGAAATGCGTGAACGAAGATAAAACTGTTATATTAGACATTAAAACAAAAATGTCTAAACATGAATGGAAACAATAATCGAAAAGACATGAATACATGTTCTCGAAGTATACACATGATCTCAGTGTCTCAGTATAAGTTGTCACTATTCGATTTCGACAAGTGATTTCTCGTTGAAGCTTCCGGCTTCATAGTACTTTACATTTAATAAATACTTGAAATATGATTGTTGTAGCCGATATAGAATTGTATCATTGTCGAAAAGGGAATGTGAGAGTGTGAAACGAACAGAAAATGTGAATTGTAATTGTTAGCTTTATCAAGGAAGTTACAAGTATTCAAGATGGTAAAGGAAATTCTGTTTCTCAGCTCTACAGCTGAAATTGACATAAATAAATGTCATTAATCCGACATTGGCCGTGATACACCTCATACAAACTCAGGTAGCATACACAAAAGAATACATGAAATTACAGATCAAAAGTTATTATATTTCTTGTCGTCCCGAAGTTGATTCTGTATGAGAGTTTTGGGATTCCGTTTGAATGCATTCAGGATTGTTCTGACCCCTAAAGAAATATAAGACACATTCTCATGCGAGAGGATCATGTATGTGTATATCTATGCATGGATAAAATGTGGTCGTTGGTTTGCTTAGGAAAAGGCGATGGAAACTCAGTTGTAATATCAATTGACAACTGTAGAGCTTTCGTTTATTTTACTCTTATATTATCGGGTTCAACCTTCTATATAGGTCATTTATGTTGTGCTAGATTTGTAAGCCGGACAGAGCATGTACGGAAAATAGTGTTGTAAACATGTTGTTCTTATTGATCACATCTACATTGTAGACTCAGCGACTGTATCATACTGCTTTGTTGTACTAATTATTCATTAGCTGTCTGTTGTTGTAAATTATCTTCATGAAAATTTAATTAGTAAACGATAAACGTAGCTTGTATTTTTATAAGCTATGCTAGAAATTGGCTGTAAAGATAAATGTACAATTAAAAGATTGCGAGGAGTCAATACGATACAATAGTGAAATAAAATTCGATATTAATCTCTATTATATTAACAGGATTACGATTTCATCAGAAATATATATCAAATTTAGAAAGAAAAACACTGTTTATCCACGAAACCGAATAATTTGGATAAGGGTAAGGGCTACCAAAGGAACATTTGTGTTTCAAATCGGGATGCTGCTTTTTTGTAAGTTTTCAATATTAATAAATTTAAGAACAAACAAGCCATGCCACTAGGGGCCATGTTTTCGATCGAATCGAACTATTTAATCAATTTTTGTAGAGGGCCCCTAAGGGCAATTGTGTCATTTGACCTGACACCATGATTTACAACGGATCATCAAATTTCAAATATCTTGGAAGAGAGTCGCCAAGAAATATGTGAGACAACAAGTATTGGCATTTTCCCCTCTGTATGATTCCGCAGCAACGCACGTTTGATATGGCATATACTTATTATTTTATCTCATTTGATAGAAGACTTATTTAATTATTTTGAAATTTGTCGGACTGACGACGTCGACGTCGGACGCCACACGGTAAGTGATACCAATTATTGACCCACTGTTCGTGCTCAGCTCATATAAGAAACTTAAAACAATATTGGAATGACGCCATCTATTTAAACTATAGGTTACTAAGAATTATGGCAATGCGTTTGTGACAGTAGTTTGTCATTGAGGATTCAAATTTGAGATGACATAATTAAGAATTAGTCAATTGCATTAAACTCATGTTCTTTTTCATGTCCCGGCTTCAAAACAGAAATGTGATATACAGTGCTTGGAATTTTGAAATGTCACATAATTGTTTAGGATATTTGTTAAATGAAACATATATGTAAGCTTAAACAAACGTGTATTCACATGAATTACACATAGCCAGTTTACAGTCAATTATACATACTATTGATTGATTCATCATATATTTTAAGATGCATGGTTCCAGCCCGAAAAAGAGTGCTGTTCTATTAATTTAAGTTATTGCCTTTGGACTTCGAAAGCTCATTTCCTCTTGAATGCGCTTCGATATTCCAATAACGTTCTTGTATAAAGACAACATACGGATGCTGTTTAAATACTATTTGTTAAGGATTATTATACTTAGTGTACGTTTTTTATGTGAATTTGAAAATTTAACGAATTATACGATTTGTTTGCCTTTTTTCTTAATAAAAAAAAATATATATCTGTCTATATTACATAATGTATGACTTCTGATAATGTATCGTTCACTCATTAAGTTCCAACATGTAAAACCCACTTCTGTAAATAAATATTGATTCGCAAAGCATTATGTGATATCATGATAAACATATATTGAAACTCATTAATTTCACGTTGTGATTATATTTAGCATTTTACGTGATACGCGAGATTATAATAGTGTACCTTGCCACAAGAGTAATTTTATGTAATTAATTTTTCGCTTGACAAATTACAATTATTTTTGGATACACAATGTTTTGTTTCTTATTTCACAATGTGTGAGGTATTAATCACTTATTAACCGATCTACAAAGTTAATACAGCTTAGATGTTCTTAAATTACTTATTATTTACAATGCATTGTTATTTTACCGGACCAAACAAAGAAAGTTATACATTACATTACGACATATTCATATTTCATTTTATAAAAAATGGTAAAGTAATCGTGTGTGTATTACTGTACTCACGACACCCATCTGATCGTCAGTTCGTGCCTATTCAGACTTGCGTTATTGTTATTCTCTGAGACAGCCTCAATATTACACTAATAGGAACTTGACCACATCCGTTAAACGTGTGGCGGTTAATTATTGAATGAGTGCGTCATTGCATTTCGTCCTCCGTTGTGTTTAGATCAGCGAAGACACTACGTACAGTACAAGTCTTGTGTACATCTTGAACAAGGTTATATATTTGTATATCAGTCACGTTTTGCGGTTTATGGAGCTATCGTCTTCCGCCTCTATACCTCACTTCAATTGTGATAGGAATACATCCTTATTACTATATAGAAACGACAAGAGGTTTAACATGTTAAAATCATTTTAACGTGAATATAGTTTAATAAAATGTACATTGAAAACACACAGTAATGCCGTTATAGTATTCACGGAACATCTGTGATAATCCAAACAGACAATATAGAGCTTTGTCGCAGCTACATTTATTAAATGTCTGAATGTCTGTTTTCATGTGTCGTGACATAAATATAATATGAACGTATGGCGTCATTCTAAACCATTCTTCGCTTGAATAATATATCATGTTACTCTTGCCTCTAACCAAGCAAACATATAATGTATCACTCAAGAGAACAGTGTTGATTAAATGTTGACGCTGATTCGCTGAATGTGAACAACCTGATCGTTTACGTATGTTGGTGAGTGTCGTGCTTGATTAATGGATAATAAACGTAACTATATCATAACAGGAGTATCTGGACGTCTTGTTCATACGTTTATATGATTGATTTTAGTTTAACTCCGTTTCACTTT
>JAUELF010242412.1:0-12488 GCA_031471495.1 Clinocardium nuttallii | reverse complement strand
TAAGTATTGACACACACTCAATGTGTAGCTGATTAGTACGTATATATTGGTTTTAAGTATCGACACACACTCAATGTGTAGCTGATTAGTACGTATATATTGGTTATAAGTATTGACACACACTCAATGTGTAGCAGATTAGTACGTATATATTGGTTATAAGTATTGACACACACTCAATGTGTAGCCGATTAGTACGTATATATTGGTTATAAGTATTGACACACACTCAATGTGTAGCTGATTAGTACGTATATATTGGTTTTAAGTATCGACACACACTCAATGTAGAGCTGATTAGTACGTATATATTGGTTATAAGTATTGACACACACACACTGTGTAGCTGATTAGTACGTACATATTGGTTATAAGTATCGACACACACTCAATGTGCAGCTGATTAGTACGTATATATTGGTTATAAGTATTGACACACACTCAATGTGTAGCTGATTAGTACGTATATATTGGTTATAAGTATTGACACACACTCAATGTAGAGCTGATTAGTACGTATATATTGGTTATAAGTATTGACACAGACTCAATGTAGAGCTGATTAGTAAGTACACATTGGTTATAAGTATCGACACACACTCAATGTAGAGCTGATTAGTACGTACATATTGGTTATAAGTATTGACACACACTCAATGTGCAGCTGATTAGTACGTACATATTGGTTATAAGTATCGACACACACTCAATGTAGAGCTGATTAGTACGTACATATTGCTTATAAGTATTGACACACACTCAATGTGTAGCTGATTAGTACGTATATATTGGTTTTAAGTATTGACACACACTCAATGTGCAGCTGAGTAGTACGTATATATTGGTTTTAAGTATTGACATACACTCAATGTGTAGCTGATTAGTACGTATATATTGGTTATAAGTATCGACACACACTCAATGTGCAGCTGATTAGTACGTACATATTGCTTATAAGTATTGACCCACACTCAAGAAACAAATTAAATGAGCCGTCCCGCGAGAAAACTAACCCTATGGACTCTGCGTAAAATATCGACCCTCGCCTTCTGTGGATGATCTGTTTCAGGAATCTTTACTCAATACTTCGTTACTCCTGAGACGGAATATGTCGGCCCGGATTAGCCTGTGCGGATTGCGCAGGCTGATGTGGGTCGATACAATACGCATATTCCATAATGTTGGCTTTCTCGTAATTCCGTTCAAATGCTATCAAAGTCATGTTTGTCAAAATAAGCTGAAGATAAAAACACATGTTATCTACACAATTTGACTGTTATTTTTGATTGCATTAGTTAGTATGACAAACACGCATTGATGTTAACCCCCTCTCACACACAGACGCGCTCTGAAGGCTGAGCAGCAGGCGACGTTTGAAAACATTATAGCAAAAGGATGATTTGCTCATAATCATCAAGTTCTCCTGTTGTTTAAAAGTATTCTTATTGTTTGCATTATTATACTTTCATTTAAAAAGAATATTTATAGATTTTTGGCAATATATTTTCGAAGTCGTCTGCTGTAGATTTGCTGTTTGCGAGAATTGGTTTAACAGCACATCCAAATTAATGTCTTAAGTTCATTGCCATGATTTATTTAAGGACTTTGTCAGATATATACTGTTGTTAAACTACGGCGGCATCATTCCCCCATTTATCCAAAATGTACTACATGCACCGTGAAACCTGTTAGCTGGTTATGCAACTCATTACAATAAGTGCTACATACCTCCCTGTGTGCGAGTATTGGATCTGACGACACGGCATATAAGGTCGTCTAGAAGTGATCAAACATTTTTATAAACAGGTGCCTGCTGTTCTACTAACGCTGGGTGGTGGGATAAAGAGTGTAACTATTGAATCGGAATGTTCGGTTATCTCCGGTTCTCTATCATGTTTATTTATATGGGTTATTCCCCCTGATACCTAATGATTTCGAAAGCACAGTTAAATCTAACACCCCAAACTGACCTGTTATAACTGGTCATCACATTTGAGCCATCCCGCGTGAAAACACCTTATGACCTCTGCGTAATGTATCGACCCAGATCATGCCGCGCAGGCTAACCCTAACCGACACTTTTCGGCTCCTGCAGATTTTCTGTTTCAGGAATCATTACCCTATACCTCTTTCCCCCTGAGACTGAATGCGTCGGCCCGTATCAGTCTGTGCGGACTGCGTACACAAATCTGGGTCTATACATTACCCAGTGGTCGCAATGTTGGTATAAGCAAAGTTTAGAACTCCTTTTAAAAACATTTACTGATTATAAATCAGTCTACATCAAAAACAAATGATGCAAATGTTTACATGATGAAAGAGAACTAGTGTTTCAGTACGCAGTAACGAAGTCTGTTTTCCTCACCACTGTTGTAAATAATAATTAGATTTTAAGTATTCATGTTTTATTGTAAATACATCAATTCATGTGATTTAACAAGTAACATTATGTATAAATACACTTTTGTGACGTAGATACCGAACAGACATTGTGTAATCATTGTGTATACATTGTGTCATTCATATACATGTATTAACCCTCTCCCACATACGGACTCTTTCTGACGCTTCTGCAGCAGACGTCTTTCGAAAACATTATGTCAAAAGAAGATGTTGCTCAAACTGAGCAATTTCTCCTTTTGGCACAATGTTTTTTAACTTTTAAAGTAATTGCACTTTAATTTCAAAGAGATTTCCAATATTTCCCTCTGATATTTTCAAACCTGTCTACTTCAGATTTAAGGCATGTGGGAAAAGGGTTAAGATTCGGAAAATGAATTTTTCTCATCTTACCTTACTGTTGATAATAAACGTTTATGAATCTGTGCTATTAACCTGTGTTTCATATATTTCAACGGAAAGAAATTGGTTTTCACGTTTTACGGTAAAGTTTTAGAGTATATTGAAGGCAATCATAAGTTCCCAATTCATACTGCCATCGGATTAAATATGTTTGAAAACATCGCACAGCTCAGGTACATGTCACATGGCCCGGTCGCTTAATTGGTGTCACTAGTCTTCCCAAGAAAAGTTTAGTTCTATTATTGACGTTTTCAAAGTGTCTACACTAAACAAGGTTTTGAAAACAGCGAACATCACAATCGCAGATTATGTATAGCCATATGTTAGGTGATTTTATATCATACTATGTAAATATGTATATATGTATACAAATACCGGTGACTTATAGGCCCAAAGTGCTGAGTTTTGTTATTTTCTTTATTTTCATATCATAATGTTAGCCAAAAATGATATTACACATGTCACGTTATTAATTTTGATCTTATTTAATCTGAAATTTAACAAACAGACGCCTCTGAAGCAAATGACTTTTGAAAGAAAAGTGCGCTTCTTCATAATATCCCTTACATTGGAAATTAGGCTAAGGTTGCTCATGGATATTCAAATTTTCAGCGTTAACTGGTACTAGTCATATTATAATCGTTTTCCACTGAATTAGCATGAATGTGTTTAATCATTTTCGACAAGTTCTTACATTTCATACGTTTGTCTAGAGAATGATAACACATACCACTATAACACGTACCAATATAACACATACCAATATAACACATACCAATATAACACATACCAATATAACACATACCAATATAACACATACCAATATAACACTACATGAAGGCTGATCCCGGTACATAGTGTTTAAAGAGAAAATATGCAAACAGAATAAATAGAACATTGTAAAAGTTTCAACATGTACGACTGTTAACACAAGTTATCCTGGTCAAGGCACCAAAAAGCGTCCATTTAACGGCAAGGAAATTATACACAGGTTTCGTACGTCCCGACAGAGGATTGGTTACTTGGCTGTTGTTCTGTGTGGACTATACATCCTGAAAATAAAACCATACTATTGAATAATTGTTTCATGCGTAGAATCCATTGAGCCGTTCCAAGAGAAAATCAACATTATGGGCTTTGCGTAATGTATCGACCCAGAACAGTCTTCACAGTCCGCACAGGCTAATCCGGACCGGCACATTCCGTCACATGGGGATATAGATTGAAGATTCCTATACCATAAAATCAACAGGAGACGAAAAGTGTCTAGTCTTAGTAGCGTGCTTAAGCTGATCTGGTCCATATGTTATGCAGATCCCACAATGTTGTTTTTCTCGTGGAACGGCTCATTTAATGGTCGGCTGTTGACGTTTTGGTCATTTACTTTATAAAAGGGAAAAAAAGGTACTATTCTAGATACGGTAACCATTTCCAGTTGGTATTACATAACCTTTGTGTTCTGTTTGTTGTGGTGGCTGGTACTGATAAAGATTGGTTTTAGTGACGAGAAGGACCTGGACTCATCTGACACATGTAAAATGATCCAAACGCCCACAATCTCTTTACCGAATAGTCTAAGAAATTGTGATGTTTCTGACTTTGCAATTGCTCATATGAAAAATCGAAACTGCTGCTGCTCTGTTTTTTTTATAGGATTTTATCATGTGCTCGCTGTTTCCATGTTTTGTTTAAAATATGAAATGAATTACAACTCTGTTTAATAATAATACATTCATGTACAAGAGACTTTTGTTGTTTTCAACGCCGTCTGCTGCAACAATGGTAAATGTGGGAAATGGTTAAAAGAACAATGTGTTTCTTTACAATTCTCAAATTTGTATCGCTGTAAGAGAGCGATAAGAATTTAATGGAACAATTGACTGCTTATTTATTTTCCTTGACTATCTATCCATCTTCCAAGATAATTGAATTGTCTTGTCTTCCCCATGATAACAGATAGTCGTTATTGGAATCTGTGCTTTAACCTTATCTTGATGTTCATGGCTTTAATCATTTCTTGATGTTCATGGCTTTAATCATTTCTTGACGTCCTTGACTTTAACCATTTCCCACCTACGACAAATTTGCATAAGACGAATTTGTAAACATCTAGGCAGAATAATTCGTATGCAAACATTTCAAAAGATATTATAGGTTATTGCATTTATATGAGAAAATATTGTGTTGGACGAGTCTCTTCCGCTGAGTTGCTCGAGTTTGCGAGGGCTGAACTCCGCCGAAGGAACACGTCCCAACACAATAGTTTTCCATTATCAGGCATTAACCTTGCGTAATTTGAGATTGGCTATTTAAAATGTGTCGTTTTGTTTGTTTGAAACACTGCACTATTTAGAAAATTTACACTTTAGGATTGTTAAGATAAAAAACATTAACGAATTATCGCGCAATTATACTGTCCATTCCGTCGGTTGCTAGGGTCGTGTAAAATATAATTTACGAACCGCCATTGTTGTTCTCGACTCGAAATTGAATCGTCGACAAAATAATGTGTAATGCTTTTTCGAACAGTGTATTTCAAAAAGAACTCGTTAAATATCTTGTTCTGGTATTAACGCCTGGATATGTGTGTTCATCATTACGATTTATTAATATTAATAATATTAACCCGTGCAATATCGACGGATGTTGCATTCTTTTTATAAATGGATAAAAGAAGGCAAAGTAAACAATATTTAACTGGTAACTGCAATATATGAAACCTTTCAGTCAAGAAAAATCATACAAAGACATTCAGTGACATGGCTGGTACATACAGATCAAACATTATGAGCCGTACATCAAGAAAACCAACATTATGACATCTGCGAAGTGTATCGATCCCGATCAGTCTGCACAGTCTGGGCCGACACATTCCGTCTTAGTGGAAAAGAGGTATTGAGTAATGATTCACGAAACAGAAAATCCACAGGGGGTCAACAGTGTCCATACTGTCTACGCGGCATACTTTAGTTGATCCGGTCAGAGTGCACAAGGTTGGTTTTCTTGCGGAACGGCTTGAATGCGTCCTATGTTCCACGTCACCGAACACATAGAGAGGTATCACTCAAAACTGGGATTCCATCTACTCTTAACAGAATAATGATGTGACGCATCTGCAGTAGGTGACGTTTGAAAATAGTGTAAGAAAAATAGGAATACCTTTCCACTCTATTCAATAATCACACTTTCTTTTAAGATATTTTTAAATTTCTTTAATACCCCTGTTTTCAGAGTTGCATGCTGCAGATTGTTTGTATCTGGAAGAAGTTTAGAGACATACGTTTTGACAAAACTAGAGTTGTATCCTCTCTACTTTCAAGCCGTTTGATGAATAGTCAAAACAACACCAGGGCCCGTAACACAAAACTCTGAGAAAAAACGGGTATATTTGTTCAAAAATGAATTTTAATCTGCATTATGAATTTCATTTGATTATTTAAAGAACGACATCGCTTCGGACCAATCATATACTTGAGCATAATGTCTGTAAACAGAATATAGTGTTATAGTGTTCACTCTGTGTATTCGTGACTAGTTTTCTGATGCGATGATTGGATTTTCCTTGAAACCTTACAAGTAAATATTTGTGCATTAAGATGTGATGTTCCATAAGAGGAATGTCAATATGTCTGTTGTCGACGTCGGTCTAGTCGTGATTTATTTGCAGACGAACATTACCCCAATGTTAGGATGGCGTCGTGATCGGATTAAACTAACTATCGACATACGTATCTCGTACGTCTAGTAAATGTTGTCCTTCTGATAATTGACGACCTTGATCCTTTTATAGAAGATGTAATATTCTCACGTGTTATAAACCCCTCCCCACGTGCAGATGCACGTGGAAGCATCTGCAGCAGTCGTCTGTTGAAAATATTGCATTCCGTTTGTTTGCAACAATGTCTTCCCCAGTAGTAAATACCTTTTGTTTCATTTATATAAAGTGTCCGTGGTATTTCCTATATTTTTATAGTCGTCTGCTGAGGATTTCTTGTATGTGTACGAGAGGTAAACGAGTATTTTGTTTTACTCTCAAGTATGAGAAGTAATACAAGACAGGATACAACGACATGGGTCAGTACGTGATGTCCAAACTGAATCGAGAGGAAAAGAATAGAGGCGCATTTTACACTTTGTAGTTGTATTAATTGATCGGTTTGGGATTATTTATGTAATACTGGCGTTCAACTAGAGGGATTGCACAACTAATTTCGTTGACAAACTATGCATCTATGTCAACAACAAAAAATGCGGATATTGAATGATTTTGCTCAACTACGCAGATGTCATAAGATCCTATATCGCAAGGTTCGTCTTAGATATATGTAGGATGTATTTAGCAAACATCGAAGGTTCACAACAAAACACAAATATTCCGATGTTGTTAGTATTTGCGTTATTTTTTAACTTGCATTTTTGTTATTTTTATCTTATTTACGAAGACAGGTGAGTAAAAATGAGCCCCGATTAGACTTGCAGCAGACTGTAATGTGTCAATATCGGGATAAAATCACGTCGAATTCTCATTTCAATAGTTATTTTAATTTACTGATTGTTATGTTCATGTTCAAAGAGATTTCATGTTTCCAAATTGTTTTATTTTTAAATTCCTAACTGTAAAATATATATTCGAGTTTTGGGTTAATTTGACAATGTGTTAGTTATATCATAACGATTTAATTAATATTTATAAAATAAAAATAGCTAATACATGGAAATCTTTAAGCAAAACTGGTATATATGTATATTCTATAGTGTGTGTATATATATATATATATATATATATATATATTAATAATATATCATAATCAATCGGATATTAATCATATCTTATTAAGTTATTTTAATTGTGTTATTTACATTTATGTTACGACAGGAATGTGTTTCTTGTTTCGTCACGTACTCTCGCAGACTGATCCGGACCCACACATTCCGTCTCAGGGGGATAGATGTATAAGTTATTATTCCTGAAACAGAAAATCCACAGGAGGCGAAAAGTGTCTGGTCGGGTAAGCCTGCACGGCATGATTAGGCTGATCCAGATCGATACATTACACAGAGTCAACACTTTGTTTTCTCGCGGGACGGCTCAAATGTTCTATAAAATGGTATATATCCTTTAATATGAAAGTATAATTATTAAAATGAAATAAGATTTTAAGATAAGTCTGCTGTAAGTAAACGTATCTCAGAGTGGTTTAGTTAAAGATGTGTCCACATTCCCATTGTGTCTGATTAAAATGTACATTATTTGCATATGAGTATTTTGCAACTATTGCAGAGCAAGATCCCCTCACTTCTCGTGATGCCGTAAGGTAGGATTCGTTCAAAGCGCCTCTAATATGTGATCTCTTCGTGATTCATCTGCAAACTATTATTTACAAACCATCAATTATGAGGTCTGGAACAAGTCTACCCCTTTCCCACTCACAACAAGTTTACCCCTTTCCCAAACACAACAAGTTTACCCCTTTCCCAAACACAAAATGTTTACCCCTTTCCCAAACACAAACAGTTTACCCCTTTCCCAAAGACAACAAGTTTACCCCTTTCCTAAACACAACAAGTATGCAGCAGACAACTTCGAGAACATCTAGATAAAATGTCGAAAATCTCTCTTAATGCGGTGTCATTACTGAATTGAGTTTAAACATTGTGACAAAAGAAATTATTTATAATGATCACTCTCTCCTTTTGTCAGAATGTATTAAAAAGTCGTTTGCTGCAGAGGCGTCAGAAAGCGTATGTATGTGGAATAGGTTAACTGCAACGATATGTCTTTCCAATAGCATGATTTTCGGCATCACTCGTCCTTGTAACATATTTATCAATGTTAGTCTTGTCATTCTGTTCAAATACGGACAAGATAAATATCGTGTTATTCCAGGGTCTGGGTCGTCTATGGCGAGATGTAAATATATAACGTCGGTCGGGTCGTACAAAATACTTTAACTATTGAACCGTCCCACGAGGAAACCAACATTGTGGACTCTGTGTAAAGTATCGACCCGGATAAGCCCAAGCATGCAATGCAGGCTAACTCGGACTGACACTTCTCGCCTCCTGTTGATTTTCTGTTTCAGGAGTCATTAATCTATAACTATTTTCCCCTGAGACGTAATGTGTTAGTCCGGATTAGCATATGTCGATACAATACGCAGAGTCTTTGATGTTGGTTTTCTCGGCTCAATTGTTGTAATAGGTTTCCGTTCTTGTCACTCAATATTCGTGAAGTTAGCATTACTGTCTAGCTCAGGGTAGATTGACCTGTAGTGTTGGTAACTTACGGAAAACACGCCGTGATATAACTGAAAACGTAATGAAAAATATATAGGTGTCATACACACACAGACATAGAGACGATACAATTGACTGACATTAACAAAATATGTTTCCTTATATTCTGACTAAGAGCATGTTCTCCCTTTTAAGCAATAATTTCCAAAGTCGTCAGCAGCATAACTCATCTGTGTCAGGGAAGAGGTTAAGTGTCTCATATAATGAAAACAGTTTTCAGAAGGCACTCTGTTCCTGCATGCATCCATAGGAAGACTCTAGGTCGACAATATAATGAAAACAGTTTTCAGAAGGCACTCGGTTCCTGCATGCATGCATCCATAGGAAGACTCTACGTCGACAATATAATGAAAACAGTTTTCAGAAGGCACTAGGTTCCTGCATCCTTCCATAGGAAGACTCTAGGTCGACAAGTATACATCACATATTTTATGACATTGGATTATGGTTTTACAGGCAATGTTATGTATACATATTTGCATAATGTGTAATATGAAAAAGTTAATATGTGTGTACTCGACTGTCTAGTTAAGCGTCATGTACAGACGAACATATTGCCAGTCTATACTGTTGTTTGGATTTAATCGTATCTATGACACATATGTCTGCAAACACAGCAATGGTAGTGACGGTTTCTAGTTGTTAAAACGTATAACATAGATATCGTCATATTTCCGTCACTACGTGTATATTATTGGACTGATACCAAACACATAATGGAATTTCAGAATCAATGCTGATGATAAATCTTGTCAGTTTTAAATTAACACACATACCACAATGCAAAGCAATAAGTGCTATGATTAAGCTAGTTCAACAAGTTGAGGTATTGTTTGGGTTTATAACTTATTGCTTAACTTAGACTCTTCAAACGAGATCTACTAAAATAAAACAGTATAATAACATAAGGATAGCTTTATCATTGGCTGATCAACGTATATCTAATTGCATTGCACCGGGATACTTAATCTAAATAATAAGGATAGCTTCATCGTTGGCTCTTTAACTTATAAATAATTGCATTGCACCAGGATAACTTTGTCGGTGAATGAAATACGTTTGTTTTGATATACTAGAAACCAGGTCATCATTCTTCACAACAAATTACGGTAACCAGACTTAATAATGTCCACAATCAGTGATATCTGAAGAACCCTATTGATTTATCAACACGTGTTGAATCAATCTTGAACGGATTAGTGTTACCCATTTACACTCAAATTGTCCTTTTAGAACTGGTTAGAAAAGAACTAACGGTCAACAGCACTACGTTTCATTTGAATAGCCCAAAACACTCCAGGAGTACTTATATTAATCGTTTTCAATGCAATATCTTCCTATTCTGTATGTAATTCACTGTGCCTGACTTCATATGTATGCACGTCCCTGGTTTACATATGAGCCGTCCCGCGAGAAACCAACATTATGAACTCTTCGTAAAGTATCGACCCGGATCAGCTAAAGCATGCCACGCAGGCTATCCCGGACAGACACTTTTCGCCTCATGTGGATTTATTTCAGGAAATATTACTCTATATCTTTATCCGTTTGAAACGGAATGTGTCGGCCCGGATCACCCTGTGCGGATTGCTCAGACTGATCTTGGTCGAAACATTACTCAGAGGCCATACTGTTGGTTTTGTCGCGGGACGGCTCTATTATGTTAACTGTATATATCGACAATAACGTTTCCAGTTATTAATTCATTCACATATGGTGAAATAGATATATATGACTAACAGGAAATTAGTTTGGTAATTCGATATGATTTTAACGATATACTAATCCATTAATCACTTTATTTTATGTTTATATTGCCTAAGATAGGAAGCAGTTTATTGCCAATAAATATCAGCAGGGATGTAAGGATTTAATACCAAATCAATAAAATTAATGCTAGCTAAGCTGGTCCCTATACGGTGAATTGATCAACAGGTCGTGAGTTCGAATCCAGGTTCGGCCAGTCATAATTAACAAAACTCACTGTGAATTGTGCAATACATCATTGGGCTGACAGTCTTTGAGATAAAGGTAGGCAGTATAGAATTTTAAAAACTGTATATTGAGTACTTCCTGAGAGATCCATATAATGCATGTTTAGATTTTGTGATTATTAGAATAGTCTTTAAACGGCATTTAACCCTTTCCCACATATTAAAGACGCTTTCAGACGCCTCTGCAGCAGACGACTATTGAAAACATTATGGCAATGATGAGCAATTTCACCATTTGCCAAAACGTTTTCAACTCCTTTTAGTAACTAAACTGTCATTAATAAAGACTTTTCACATTTTTGAAAAGATAATTTTAAAGTCGTCTATTACAGATTTGTTGTATGAGGGAAAGGGTTAACTCCAACTCAACTAAACGTGCTTTCTACCTGACAACTTTAGTTATTTTTATATTCCACGTTAACCCTTTTTTAATTGTTGTTAATTGTTTATTTATAAGTAAGTAAGTAAGTAAGTAAATCGTTTATTATTGTGACTTGTGCATATTTACAGATTTATATACAAATACATTTACAATTACAAAGAGCACCCGGCCCTATGGACCTATAAGTCACCAAACAATACAAGAGTCATGAATAATTCTGATATTTACAAAAATTGGTTTTCTATTAGAATATATAGTAAGATAGTGAAATGGGATATGGAGAATGCACATGAGTACTGTGCATGGAAGTGAATCTACCCAGTATTTAACACATGGGTATATGTAATAGAATAAAAAAAGATGATTATAGTATACTAGCAATAAATTTACAACTTAGGAACCATTTAGCGTAGTCAATAGTTTAAGATTAACCTGGAATATGAAGATAATAAATATATGAAGATAATATGTTATACAGGCTATTCATTGTTTATATGGATACCAATATAATGCAAACACGACACGACCGCTAGCGTCATCATATGTTTATGTACAAGGTGCTTAGTTGAGTAATATCACCACAGCGTTTTAACGACACAAGTCGATAAGGATTCGCACGCGTAACCATCTAATTGCATCCCAATAGGCAATCCGCCGTGACCGAGTGGTAAGCCTCGGGGATATGGAACCGGGCGTCATGGGTTTGATACCCAGTCCCGGCGGTCATGGAGGAGTGCCCTTGCGCAAGGCACATTTACTAGTCTAGTACGGGTTTGTTTACCAAGGTACCTTGAATTCGTGATATGTCTGCCACCGTGAAATAACTTAAATATTTTTCATAAACGGCATAAAAACAACTTAAATCAAAGCACTATATAGTGCTGACGGCCTGGGGGCTGTAGGTAAAGAGGAGAAGAAGGGGAAATGTGAAAGGAGATAACAATTGCAGCTTATATACTGGAGTTCCAGTATATCGTGATTTGAGGGGTCTAAGGCGTAGCATCGCGTTGGAA
>JAUELF010242401.1:0-12489 GCA_031471495.1 Clinocardium nuttallii | reverse complement strand
CGAGCCGGGATTCGAACTCACGACCCCTGGATTGACAGCCCTCGTCGCTACCGACTGAGCTAATGGGGCTCGGCTATTTATACCGATACAAAGTTTAAAATCTCTTTATTATTACTCTGAAATATTTATACCGATACAAAGTTTAAAATCTCTTTATTATTACTCTGAAAATTGCACCCGTAAAATTTTCAAACGTCATTTTTGACGTTATTTCTTCTTGAACACGACACTCGTTTGGTTTGTTTGTTCCATAGACAGTAGCCGCGGCACACTGTATTCATGTGAAGATCTTTCAGAATTATATGAATAGAAACCTTTGAAGTTTGAAGCTCAGTTGCTAACATTCTAACAGTGAATTATGTCTCCTGACCTTCCACACCAGCGTTGATCTCGCATTCGAGGCACGGTCGCAACGTTCATCGTCTGTGATCCAAGACTGACGCCAATCCTTAAATTGTCCATGCCATTTACTGGGCTCTTTTATCATATTAAACGTCTGCGTAGGAGTTTCCCGAGCGCTTCAACTGTATCACTGCCCGTAGTTTCACGTCGCCATTTGACGTCATGATTTTTGTAAGTCTCGTTTAGATACGACGTAATTTTTTACAAACATTAAAATAACAGGATATGACATAGTAATGTTGCATTAACAGCAGACGAAATTGCGCTTAAAACATTCTGCGAGAACTTGCTATTTCGCGTATTTAGGAGACATTGCTTGTAACGTAAAATTGGTGTGCGACGGGTGAACGTCAACAGGTTTCCATAGAAACGTATTAAAAGTATACTATAAATGCAAAAGCACCAATTTTTTCAGAGTTGAAATTTATTGGTAGCTTGTTTTGGAGAATGGGGTTTCTGACTGTCTTTTCATTGTTAAAGGCGTACCCGCAAAAAATGTCCCAATCATAGAATGTGTTTATTTTTGGTATGTTATTAGTACATGTATATACTAACTGGTTGAAATGAGAAAAACAAAACAAAATATTATTGATCTAAAAAAGTAATATTGGCCTGTCAATGACATGACCAATTTCATTTTGCCGAAACACTAAAACACAATAAAATTAAAACTACAAATCATATGAAAGTTCATATATTACTTGATGTATATGATGAACTCCGTCTGTATGAAGATTAAAGTTTTTAGTGTATTTTACTTTCGAAGCGAATTTTTTCTTTGATGACCTAATAATGTATATAGATTGCTTTGGGGTTGTTGTACAGTTAATGTTGTAAATCCTATTGTAGAAATAGTCAATTGTTTCGTTGAGCAGCGATTTTTGTTCCTGATAATAATTTAAATTCTGTTCCATTCAACAATGGAATATAATATGGGCAATTCATGAAAAGTACAGTTGCAGAGTTGCAGAGATTTCGCAACCAATTGTAGTATCAAGACGTTGCTGGAGATTAGTAAGGAATTCGGCAGCATCGTGTTTCATTCAGCCAGGGATCCGCAATTCTGTTAATTTCATAATAGGCATGTTTTGAACAATCCTTACATGCAGCTTATAATGTCGATACGCACGATTGATAATCTCAAAGTGCACACAGAGGACAGGGATCATTGTCAAGAAGGAAGCCCGAACATTGTTGGTGCATGTAATGGCATCCTTTTAAGAAGACAGCAACATCTGGTGTGACGAGGGGCATGCAGATATTTTGGTTATATCCGATATCGATCTCAGATCAGCATCAATGATCCTTGGAACGGGCCATTTCCTCTGCAACAAACGACAAAGAGCAATTTCGCCTTTTGCCACAATGGTTTTCATCTCTATTCAACAATTACACTTTCATTAGTAGATATTTTTTATATATGTATGCATAGCTTTTTTCAAAGTTGGTTGTGGGAAAGGGTAAACTTATGTTAATTGCTGTCAAACTTAATTTAAGCAATCATTTATTTGAGAGCGCTAATAATTATTCACTATATTTCTACAAAAAATATTACACTGATATAATCAGATTTTAAGGCAAAAAATGTTTTTGAGTTTGCATCAGTTTTCATAATTTAATTGTCTAAAAATGTTTAAAATTATCATTTTAAATGAAGTAAGACTTCACAGTGGGGTAATGCAACTTACCTGCTGATGTTTAGCCAAAGGCTTCGCAAACACTTGTTCCTGCATACCAAAAGGAATCCCCAAATGCAAACTGAAAACGTAATAATACAGTGACACACTTTTATTAATATATGAACACGTTTTAGAGATGTAACAAGGTGAAGGTTTTCAAAAGAAAATCAATAGACATATCAATAATAATTTCAGCCAACGAATAAGAAATTAATCTTTATTACTTTGAACTTGCATCTTCCTTTAGCTGTGTACCAGAGAGGTCACATTGATATTATTTTGGATGTTATTAACTTGTTAAGAAAGCCATATATTGTAGAAAGGTTGGTGTAATTTTAGGGGTGTTAAATGTTTACACAATGTCAAACCCTTTATTAATTACAATAATAAATTTTATTTTTAAAGTTTTAACACTTTTCCCTCTTTCTAATGCCACGGTTATGGTTACTCAATATGAATGTGAGACGATTATTTTGAGTACAAATAAAATTGGGTTTAGCCGAGTCATAAAATAGATATTGTAGGGAAAAAACAGTTAATTCCTTTATCTATCATCCCTGCACACTATGTAATCAGTAAAACAATAATTGAATTTTATTAAATCATGAAGTTAAAAACCGTACCACTTTTACAAATCCATAGCAATTAATATGCTTACATATAGATATAATCTAATAACATCATGTTATAATATGAGCCGTCCCGCGAGAAAACCAATATTGTGGCCTCTGCGTAATGTATCAATCTAGATAAGCCTTGCAGACTGTTCCGTTCGACACATTCAGTCTCAGGGGGATAGAGTAGTGATTCCTGAAACAGAAAATCCGAAGGATGCGAAAAGTGTATATGCTAAGGCTGATGCGGTTTGATACTTTACGCAGAGTCCCAAATGTTGCTTTTCTCGCAAGACGGCTAAATTATTTTAATATACCTGCATTTCAAGGAAGTTTATTAAATTCTGCAACTGCTGTTGAATCTCTGGATTAGTTAGTTGCTTCAGGACACAAATCAGATAAGATAGAGGCGTGTGGACTAGCTTGGGCCTGGTTACTTCCGGCGGTGCCGCGTATACCACTGTTGGACTTATTCAAAGGGTTTCTCTTCTGGCTCTAAAATGTATGACAGGTAAATTAGAAATATGTATTGAACAGCATGAATAATATTCATCAACAAGAGGTCCATGATGCTCCTATATCGCTTACATGATTTAACCCTTTCCCACATACAGCAAATCTACAACAGACAACTTTGCAAACATCTATTCATAAATATATATAAAGAAAACAAGCAACCCCGCAAAATGTTTTTAATCTGAATTTCTCTTTGATAGAGGGAAACCAAAGAATTGCTTGTTCGAAATTCTTGTCAAATCGGGCCTTTACTTTTGGACAAGAAGATTTTTTAGAGTTTTGGCACAGTTTACAGACCAACATGTATTCAGACTGAACCTAACTGTACATTGGTTGAAAAGGGCATTTTTACCTTGACGGATATCATTCATTAATACTTATAATATAATACTGATTCATGTACCAAAAATTAAACGTATATCCCTTTCATTGCAAAAGACCTTGTATGTCATTCTTTTTCCAGGTGTCCATTAAACTCGTTCCTTGGTTGTGTGCAGCCTTAAACAACTTCCAGCAATTTCTTGTTCACTGTTTCTTTGCTGGAGAAATTTCAACAGCGTTCAGTAGTTGCTTTAGGGGACTTTTTGGAGCATGGTAAAGCACTGTCTCATGTGTCTTGACAAGAGGCTCAGCCAGCTTCTTCAGATCTGCTTTATTATCTACAAACACGACGACTTCATTATGCTTACTATTAACATGTCATGTTTAAACAATGCTTGTGATGTCTGTCCTTGACCTTTAACCCCGTGAACCCTAAAACAATTGAGATAATCTACTCAATTAGACCAATCATCCTGCGAAGTTTGGAGAATATGAGCCAAGGGTTTCTAAGATATTGAGCCGTAATATAATTGACCGTTATGGCCCCTTGACCCTAAGACCAGTAGGGGTCGGCTACTCAATGAGCCCAAGCATCCTGTGGATTTGAAAGTCAAATGGTTATTGAAGCGGAAACGAAATTGACCGAGTGACCCACAAATCAGTAGGGTTTAGCTTCTCAAAAAGCCCAAGGTTACTATGATAATAATAGTAATATATGATATATTATTTTTTTTGTCATTTTCGGTTTATTTATTGTTCTCACTTTTAGGCATGCTCGGTCTTTTTAAACTTCAAAGTCTCACCAGGCTGTATATGAAATTCAATATCGAGCGGATTGAACCATCAACAATCGAGGATACATACAACAATACAGTTTCAAACAATTTAATAAAACGAAAGTACAGTGGGCGGAGATGGTTGATATATTCTAGTTTATTCCAGATTGTCCTCTTTGTATGCCCCCGGAATCACAAATCCGGGAGCATATAGTTTTTGGCCTGTCTGTGGCAAAATATGAAAACTTGAACCTTGACCACTACTTGTACGACTTCCATATTTCACATGTGCATTCCTTGTAGACGTTGCCATTAGAGGGCATGGCATCAGTGTTTCACAAACACATCTTGTTTTTGTAGTCAGGCTTCTGAACACACACGCTTGTCTTCTGGTCCAAGCCTACACATTCTCGCCAAATTGTATGGAAAAAACAAATATATAGTTCGGCTGTATACTATGTTATTTTTTTCCTCCAACTTTAATAACTTTGCCCTTCAAAATCTTCATGAAACCATTTCATTACACAATCGTCACTCTCTTTAAAATAGATACAGGCAAACATTGTTGAATCACTTGAAACAAACGGTGGAAAATCCTCGAATAAACCGGACGCGATGAACTGATCTTTAGGTAGCAAAGAGTCTTGATGATAAAACAAACAAAAATACATAACCAGGAAAGATTCCAATTCCAAAGATGAAGCAGGTTTGATGTTTTTTTAAAACATTGATTACTTCATTAAGAAGACATTTAGACTAGAACGAGGGCGATGCAGTATACATAGCTATATACAGGTAGAACAAATGTATTCATATATACGTTGATATTAATTATTTATTTGTAACTTGCCTACTTAGCCCGTCTCCACCAATGTAGCTTTAAACATGACGCTATGGTGACGTCACTGACGATCAGTTTACAGACGTTAAATTCGGGCTAATGTGGGCAATAGGAAGTGATAATATGGGTTAAATGGTGTGAAAAACGATTGACAAACTTTAAATTTTACTACGACTTCAAAAAATCGCGCGAAATTGACATGAATTAATTTGACGAAAGTCGCTGTTTTCATTGTCTCTCGCAAAACATTCGCCAGCATAGCAAAGTGGGCGGAACCAACAGATTATGAAATGCTCACGCGGCCGTTGCTGACAAAAAAAGGCAAGAAAAAAGATAACAATCAAACCATTCCATAAATCTTTGTTTTGCAAGTCTTCAAAAGATTACATGTCTAGAAAATAACTGAAAAATCAATTCCTAAGTACATGCCAAAATAATACCCAAGTTGAAATTCTCATTTCAGATTTTATTTTTTGTTTACTAAATATATATTTTCGATCCCAATTCCATGCAGAATTTAAGAATTGTGGTCCATTGCATTTCCACCCTGAATTTTGAGATGCCATGTTAATTACATCTCGATTCCTTGTGTAATCCATTCTGAATGTTCGTACAGGTACACCGACACGATAATAACCAAATTGATTATTGTCGCAAATATTTTCATGTTTCAGTCTTTTCAATGTCAAATTAAATTTAGAATTCTTTTCACTTGGTTTAATGTGAGAATGAGACATTGTTCGTTCATAATATATTGCTACATGTAAGACCAAACCGTCCCCATTGCCTATATAATGTAAAATTTAATGCAATTCTACCGACATACCCCCTTCTACAGTTTGATGATAACAACATTAATTGTTGCAGCAACTATTTTCAGGTTTCAGTCTTTTCAATGTTAAATTTATCTTTATAATTCTGTTCACTTGGTTAAATGTGAGAATGAGACATTGTTTGTTGCTTAATATTGCTACATGTTAGACCAAACCTACCGCATTAATCAAACACTTTTCTGTAAGTTATACTTTAGAAATCCAAGCTAAATACGTATATACTTATAGTTAGGGACACACACACACCCTCTAAGACTGGTATCTTAACATGAAACTATCAAAACAAAAGTACAGCATGTCACCTTTTAGGTCACATGAACCGAAATATCAATGTCTGTTGTCCGTCGTTTACAAACATCATCTGCTCCTAAACCGCAATACCAATTTCAACTAAACTTAACAGGAATGTTTCTCTGGTGGTCCTTTCTCAACATTGTTCAATAATTTAAATTCCATGTAGAATTTTACTTTCTGCGGTATCAGAAAGGGGGCAAACTGTCCATACATTAAAATTCTTCACCTCTAAATCTGCTTGTCATATTCCAATACAATTTGGTAGAAATGTTCCTTGTCTAACCCTTTACACAATTTTGTTCCAAGCCATATTGATTGGTTGAAAAACATGGCAACCAGGCCGCATCATAAAAGGGGCAAACGACACAACGTTTAAATCCATCCTTATTAAACTGCTTGTCTGATTTCAAGATAATCATCACTAAAGTGATCGATTTAGGGAAATCTTTGCCCTCTTGTTAACTCTTCCAAACTACTTCAGTGTTGCATTATATCATTTAAAGCCATACTTTTGTTTATCTGAAATAGCTAACAAATATGAGAGCCGAAAGACAGAAAATATGCCGATTATAGAACAACTCATGCACCGTTTACGAACATCGGACAACATATTCCTTTGACTTTGAAAAGCTCGTTCTGTAACCATATAACCTGTATTTTATATATCATCTTGTTACGTATTAATGAAAACATTTCGGAAAAGATTGTTAGATATGAATGCATAACTTGAGATTTGTTGGTAAGGAATAATATCATATTATGCTCTTTCCCCTCTGTAAAAATCATTAAAATGATCTATCCTGCAAAACAATTCCAATGACCTCTCAAACGGAAAAGGCGTAGGATCAAAGCTTGTTTACAATAACGGAACAATTCATTATCTAGACTGTCAGTCCGAATTACCCTGTATTTGTTCTTCGCAATCGACTCCGATCGACCCTTTTGTCAGCGTAACACCAACCCTGTTCCTGTTGTAAACCAATTCAAACGATATTGGTTTATCATACTTAAGCATATGTTCAATTTAATTTTATGCAAAATCATTCCTATCTAAATCTGTTTTATTTATTATTTGTTAGCAAAGACAGTTCAACGAATACGCAATAACTTAAGTGATATTTATTTCAAAAGTACAGCAGGTTAACGTTTAGAGGATATTCTGATGCTGTGATGGAGTGGACTTCAGGTGGAATTACATCTTAATTAGATACTATAATGCTGTATCCTTCCACCATTTGACTGCATCATTGCTGCGTGAAACGTTAATTGCAAATGTTTCGACATATGATGGTAGCAAGCCAAGTGAAAATACATTTTTAAAGTGTCAATACAGTGGAGGCGAGAACTTGCGCACCTGTCGCCATGATATATGGTAATCATTTTTATAACAGTAAAATTGCAATGTAATTTTGTAATGGAAGTATTCCCTGCTGGCTTAAATTGGTCATGATACATTTAAAGAAAAAGGTAAATGGAAAGAAAAATGTAGCAATAACAAATCATTTGCTTATAAAAGCACAATAATTAAATTGATATTAAGGGCAATGCTTGGTTTGTTATTGTGTGACGATCCACACCAACGCAATGTAAGAACATACACAACAGTTATAAACTAGTTTGACGAGTGTAGACATACTGTTTAAACTATATAAAAACAATAACATAGTTTGTTTAAAACGAAACCATGTACACTTTTATTTACTCGAATGTATCGAAATTGTTCCAGATACAATGGACCAAAATAATATCTATTTGCCATACGTATTTTTTGCAGAAATGACATTGTTGCTTTAATAAAAAGTGCCAGTTCCGGTATTCCATATGAAAGAACTGAACCTAGAATTACAATCGTTTAAGAGAACATGCAGAATTACATATAGAAATATTTATCTAAAAACATTTCAACCATGACAAGTAATGATACATCAGGCAGACATGAACTATTTCAAGGATCATAAATTCTTGCTGGTCTTGTGAAATTTTATTCACTCAAACCCCGAATATATTATTCAGTGCACATTGTATATTTTTATAATCCCGTTTTGAAAAGAACCGGACCGTATTATAGTTTTAACCTGCGACATACGGGCAGGACAGGCTCAATAACTTTAGAAGCTAATATCTCAGACAACTTTGATAACCAGCCATATCGCGGATGTCACTCAATTATCGCCCATTTATTATAGAACTTACCTAAAATTGGTCTTGTCAGTTCAATTACTTTAGAAGCCTTTGTCCAATTAACACCAAATTTGGTCGAAATGTGTATTGGCATACTATATCGGACAGTTTTGATAACAAGCCATATCGCTTATCGCTGTAGTCGGCTCAATTTGTCCACGCATCAAAAATATTTGGTCAGAACGTGTTTTGGCAAAATATCTTGGAGAAGTTCAATATCGCAGATGTCAATCTAGAGGAGTTATCGCCCTTTAATTATAGAAATAACCTGAAATTGGTATTGTCAGCTCAATAACTTTAGAAGCCTTAGTCCACAGAATGTATTGGCATTATATCTCCGATAATTTAGATAACAAGCCATATCGCTTATCGCTGTAGTCACTCGAGAGTAAGTGCCGTGTAATTATAGAACTTACGTCGAATCGATATTGTCCGATCAATAACGTTTGAAGCCTTTATTACTCAAATTCACTCTATAGTTATCGCCCTTAAATGACAGAAATAACCTAAAATCGGTCATGCCGGCCTTTGTCAAATTGCCACCAAATTTCATCAGAATGTATTGGCATAATATCTCGGACAAGTTCGATTACCACTCATATCACTTCAGTCACGCGAGAATTATTGCCCTTTAATTATAGAAATAACCTCAAACCGGTATTGTGCGATCAATAATTTTGGAAGCCATTATCAAATCGTCATCAAATTTATTCAGAATTTGTATGGGTATAATATCTCGGACAAGTGCTATACTCAGCCATATCGCTTGGGTCATTTGATTCGATCATCACCATATTAAGGCAATCAACTAACCATGTTATCTTAGTCACTCCACACTTATGTCTCTCGAAATGGCCAAAAATGTATAAACAGTCCGCTTTCTAAATTACCTGACGTGTACTTTGTCTAAAAAACAACAAGACGGGCGTATTTTGTGACAGTTAGCGCTCTTGTTTAATGATAATATTACACACAAATTTTGCCGGCATGTACAATGTATGTTAAAAACAATATCCATGGATATCATCATCTCTTATTACAAATAAGTTGCTGACAATTTGGCTTCTAAGTGTTTTCCATTGCTACGAAATGTATTATTTTTCTAATGTTCGAAAAAGCAGCTGAATTCAATGTTTTGGATATTGCCAATTAAAAAAATGAATGTTGTTAAACAAATTTGAGAAGTAGTAACAATGAAATAGAGCAAATATTAGTGTTTTTATGGTTATAAAATGATAAATATCTGACATATCTATTTCATAAACACAAAGAGAACAAAAATAAGTAGCAATATGTGTTCAGGCAAGCCAATGTATTCATAAGCTAATTTTCTGTGCATGTATCACAATAAATGTTTAACATATCCTTCTTAACGGCATTGCTAAGGAGACAGAATACTGTTAATGCAAACTTTTCTTCCTTGTATTTTGATGAATGGATGTTTATTTTTATAATTTTTCGAAATATATATTAAATTATGAAATTCTCAAACATAGCAAGATAAGAATATGACACATGTTCAAAGTTATTAATATATATAATGTATATAACTAAAAAACACACAACCTTAGAGCATTTGTGTTTATTGTTGCCTAGCAACTTACCTATAACATAAAATTTTACATAAGACCGTTGAGAACAGTCATACATTAGATTCTTAACAATTTTAAACCCATTGTATTAACAATTTTTTTTTACCTTACCACAAAGTCAATAGGAATCTAAAACATCATAAAAGAAGAAAAAGCTAGTTAATATAAAAAATGGAAAATTGTAATCTTCAAACAAAATTATAATTGGCTGTTACGTTGCAAATAAAGAAGTTTATTATTTTACATGTCAACTTGGACGATACGACTTTTACGTAAAGTGATGTTTATCATTATTAATTTATTATGTATTCATCAGTTAAACACGAAATAAGCGTTTTTTAAGTTTGTATTTTTGCTAATCAAAAGAAGTATTGAACAAAAGTATGCAAAATAATTTGAAGGGTTTAACCCTTTACATGTACAACATACACCAAATCTGCAGCAGAACACTTATAAGATATTTAAACAATGTTGAAAATTTGTATGAATAGAGGTTTAACCATTGACCTTAATTAAAAAACGTTTTGAGAAATAGCTCATTATAATTATTTTTTCTCTTTGTCACAATTTTTACAAAAGTTTCTATGTACATCCTTGAAATATACTCTCATTACCTAGCAATCTGCTTTGTTTCCTATAAAAGAAAAATGAGGATTGATGATACACCAATATATTAAGGGATTGGCTTGAATGCATATTTCAAGTTTTCGTTCCTCTCCACTTGCAGCGCCGCAGCATAATCATCCATCCACTCGCCCCTTTTAAAAATTCATGACATCCTCAATTCCTCAGCTACAATAACTGGGTCTTCTTTGTTTACAGTGATTTTAACCATTAATTATTTTTGTTTCACTGAACAGATAACTGTCCCGAAATGGCCTGACAGACGTCCCAGACTACAAGGGAGATGGTGTTGTGAGGTACATATAACATCAACATGTAGCAGTCCCCGGTTGTCACATATGCCTGAGTGTGGTGGCTACTTTCAGTCAAACCCCCCTGCGAGTCTCTGTGCCATGTGTCTTTATTTTCTGTGTGAGTCACTCCGTCACGTCTCGTAACAACTCGGAGGTGAGCCTGGTGAAGTTGTGGAACGCCACCACATCCTTGTTCCTAAAAATCATCAATGTTTCCATATGCTCCCTGTTCCGGCCTAAGAGTGATCCAACGGCGGACCCACCACCTCCTCTCCCGATGGCGTTTCAGAGCTGTGCATAGATGAGTGTAAGTTTCATGTGGGACTGGCCGAGTCTCAGGTCTGTGTCCGTTATCCATGGCTGTGAATCTAGGAAGAAACCAATGGTTATGCCAGAAGACCATCAAGTATATATAGATCGAGAAACCTTCCCAGAATGTGGGGAGTTTATTCTGCCAAATAGGTAGATATCGTCGTACAAGAAGTTAATGGAACGCAGGAGTCCGTAACAATCGTTATCTGAAATTAGCTATTCGCAATTATCCGCATTCATTCAAACACGTAGTTATCAGTCCGTATTGAAACGCAAGCTATCCGTAATGAAACGTGTCTGTAGGTAAAAGTACGCAAAACGAGACTCGTAATTAACCGTAACTTAATATATCAATTATAGAATAAGCATGAAACCGTATCAGTGCACAACTATGGGTGGACCGCGGAATGATAGGTTTAGGTACGGATAAATGCCTTCAGTTACAGATCATTACGGTTCATCATCGCCTGTATTTACAAATGTTCACGTTTATCCTGTGGTCCCAGCGGATACGGTACAGACAGTTACGGACTGTGCGAATGCGATACGGACGAGCCATCCGTAGCATCCACATATTCATTTATGTGTGTATCTCACTAGGGTGTAAACACGGACTACCTTATGTATGTCATTCATAACATCGGATAACGTATCAAAATATTGCAAATAACTCTCACAGTATTGTATGGAAAAAGCGCAAATAGAGCAACATTGGTCAGCCAACAATTACCGTTAAATCTACGTTACATCATCCAATTAGTTTACCCACGTGTGTAAGGCGAACTTGCAATTTGTATTCACATTGATCTGAATTTTGGACGGGACATTGCATTGTTGGACTAATATGGAAAATGATAAAACAGTTAATTGAAGATGTTTTAGTAGGGAGATTTATACAAAATGTTCTCATATTCATTAATTATTTATAGAAACCCCGCAGATGTTGTTGCTACTAATATTTCAAATCGTATGTAGCTCAATTACCAAAAAATATGAAATGGTTTCGAGGTTGTCTCACTTAAACGGCAAATATTGGGAAATAATTAGTGCGTAGGTTGTTTCTCTCTGGTAATATAAGTCCAAATGTCTCTAGGTCACAACACACTAAATAAATTCCTTCTTTGTTTCTATGTGAATAAGCCAGCTTCAACCCTCGTTTGTTACACTTTCTAAGATTTTCCCAGTGAGAACAATGAATATCATTTTAAAGA
>JAUELF010242379.1:0-12490 GCA_031471495.1 Clinocardium nuttallii | reverse complement strand
TAATGTCTCCTTTTCTTCATTTTCAATGGCTATGTAAATGCAATATCAATGAATGCTTCTTAACCCTTTCCCACATACAACAAATTGACAGCAGAGGACTTGGAAAACATCTTTTCAAAAATGTAAAAAATCTCCATTAATGACAGTTTAATTATCAAATAAAAGTTGAAATAACTCATGAGCAATTTCACCTTTGCCACAATGTTTTCAAAACTGGTATGCTGCAGAGGCGTCTGAAACCGTCTATAAGTGGATAAGGGTCAACAACTCAATCCTTTCATTCAATATTCATAACGGTTTTATTCCATTTTCAACATTATTTCAGTTATATCACAGCAACAGAACCCTTATTCATGATCCCTTGGTAAGCAAACCATTACTAGGCTAGAATGTACATTGCCCAAGGGCACTCCAGCATGACTGTGTCAAGCGCAGGCACGCCCTGTTCCAAATCCCCCATCCTTACCAATCTGCAAATTCTTCAGGTGATTTTTTGATGGAAAATGTGTGTTGCCCACCAATACCTCAGAAGGTGAAATATTGACAGACAGAGGAACAGAATGTTGGAGAAACAATCCCTGTGAGTCTTCTACTATAAATCAGGGGACACAAAGGGTAGGAATTGATCATGATGACATTTTTATCCAATTATCATAGGACTTGTCTATCGGTAGTTTTTTTCACTCAGTTTCTTTAACATAAAGAATTACAAACAAGAAAAGGCTTTAAAAAGAATTAAAATGGAAAAAGGGTCAACCCTTAAACTGAAGGATACAAGTTCTTAAAAACTTTTAACAAAAAGGTGTCCTTTGGTCTCCACTACATATGATTAACATTGACATTCTGTATATATTCATATATCAAGAAAACCAACCATAAGAGGTTCATATATTGACCAAAATACTATTTAACACTTTTCCACCTGCAGACGCATATTGACGCAATAGCATCAGATGACTTTTGAAATCATCGTGACAAAAGGAAAAATTGCTCAAAACAAGCAATTTCCCCTTTTGCCACAATGGTTTCAACTTTATTTAACAATTAACCTAACTTTTATGGAGATTTTTCAGGTTTTTGTTTTCAAAGTCGTCTGCTGCAGATTTGTTGTATGTGGGAAAGGGTTTTACAATCAAATTACATTCTTGTATAGTCAACATGTGTTTCCATGATGCTTAAACAACTACAATCCTACCTGTGTTTAAAGACCACCTTTCTAGGGAAGAGACAAACTGGTCTTTGTTCGCAGGTGATCTTTTACTACAGGGTCATTTATGCAGTAAATAAGTAATTTGGAAGTTGAAATTGTGGTTGTTTTCGACAGGGAATTGCTTAACAAAGATGGTCACATGTTTGACTGTATACTGCGAACAGGGAAGATCCCAAACCGACTAAGCCTAGATCCAGGCTGATCTGAAAAAATTTCTGGATGCGAAACACAAAAGGACTGCTTTCATGTGACATGGCGCTTACAATTATTTCACTCAGAATAAATAAAAGTTAAAATTAATGTCCAGCTGCTGAAATCCTAACATTTCCTTTACTTATTTTATGTGAAGTAGATGAAAGTAAACTTAATAAATACTGTGAAAAAATAATGCTTCTAAAATACTTGAAGGTAGGTAAACAGGGTCAAATTCCAACAACCTGAGTTAGCGCTAAGTAATTCTTTTAAAAATACTTAAAAGTATATTACATCACTTTAGTTTCCTTAATAAAAAAGCCAAAATATTTCATTTCTTCAACCTTTCCCACATACAATAAATCTGTAGCAGACAACTTTGAAAACTTATACACAAAAAAATGAAAAATCTCCATAAATGAGAGTAAAATTATTAAAAAGTGTTGTTTCAAAAAGGCATCAGAATACGTCTATATGTGGGAAAGGGTCAGAATACGTCTATATGTGGGAAAGGGTTAACAAGTATTGTTAGCCTGCAAGGTATCTATTAGGTCAACTAAGTCATTTACTTAAATACATTCCTCCATTCATGTAGGAAAACAAAAATGATATAATATGCTTTTAAATTTTAAAGTATTACTTAGCGCTAAGTAAAGTAGGTGAAATGGGACTCTGGTCTTAAAAGAAATAAGTTATCTGAGATAATGAGTAACAAAGTATGTTTCCCTTAATCAATTTACATGAGGGGCATCATGGGATTTGAGGTCTTATTGGCCCTCAAGTTTGGCATCACTTAACCCTTTCCCACCTGCAGACGCATTTTGACACAATAGCAGAAAACATGGTGAGGCGTCAAAAAGCGTCTATATGAGAGAAAGGGTTATATAACATAGCATATAAAGGTTAACACGAGTCTTCAGTGTACAATTATGCATTAAACGTCCCTTTTACCACAAATAACAAATTTGCAGCAAACAACTTTGAAAACATTTAGACAAAAATATGGAAAATAAAGATACATGTAATCTATAAAAGAAAGTATCATTATTGAGAAATATTAAAAACAACGCTCTTCTGCAGATGTGTCAAATATGTCTACATGTGGGAAAGGGTTAACAACCCTTTCCCTCATAGAGAGGCTTTCTGACACCTCGGCAGCAGACATTTTTTTTTAAAACATGGTGACAAAAGAAGAAATTGCTCAAAACAAGCAATTTTTTCTTTTGTCTCCATGTGTTCAACTCGATTCAATTATTGTATTTAAAGGGAGTTTCAAAAATATTTTGGGTATGCTTTCAAAGTCGTCTGCTGCAGATTTGTTGTATGTGGGAAAGACTTAAAATCACCAGCAAGGGCTTAAATACAGATGAACATATACTTCATCAATGGTAAATCCAAAACAAACATGATGCATCAAGTCTTCTTAAAAAAAATCTAAAACAATTGATTGATTGATTGGGGTTTAAAGCCGTTTTTAACAATTTCTCAGTCATATCCAGGCGGCCAGTTCACCTAATCATGTGTTTCCTGGTTTTCTCACACCAGTACTCCACACAACAATCTTCCCAAGCAAGTGGCTGCTTTTCCACATAGACTTAGCTCATTGGTGAAAGACAAATGCCGCATTGACTTTTGTCAAACATCGGAAAGAAAGTTGGTCGAGCCGGGACTCTTGTCAAAAACAAATATATTAACACTGCCAAAGACAGTGAAAGAATCATAAGGGGCGTTGTAATCTTGTATACCAACTTTCATATAAATAAATACACTCCTATTTACAAGAATGCAAAATGATTTTGAATCCATGCATTTTAATTTTATTTATCTCATGGATCATTTTAAAGATTCTACAACAAAAAAGTTATTTCTCTTGAATAATTTATATATATATGGATATCTGTCAGTTTACAAAAGAACAAGCTTCAGTTAACAATGACGAGCTTAACCATGCAGCTGCATTTTGATGCATTTGCATCAGGCGACTTTTGAAAACATTGTTGCAAAAGGAGTAATTGCTCATAATGGACATTTTCGTTTTGTCACAAAAGCTTTCAACTCTATATATTAGTCTTTTGTTTATAGAGATTACTTGAATTTTAAAATTTGCCTAGATGTTTTTTGCAGATTTATTGTGTATGGAAAAAGGTAAGCTTCTGATAATTATCAATTTGTTGAATTTTGTCTGAAATCGAAGAAGATGACTACATTCATGAACTAAAGTTTACACTTTTCAGCTTTCTTTTATCATTGAACACCTAATGATATCTTAAAACAATGAACAGGTAAAAAGATGTGTTTACTGTCAGTCTTTACAATATATAACTGGTCTACAAACTTTATGTAAGACAAAGATACATTTAAATGGATACGTCTAAGTCAAGAAGTAAATTGAATAAAAATTCCAAAGATATCTATTTTTAAGTTGAAAACATTGTGGGCTAAGGATAAACTGCTAATTTTGAGCCATTTCTCCATTATCCACAATGTTTTCAAGTCTTTTGATGCAAAGTTTTCTAAATCTGTCTGTATATGTATCCGGTTAACAGTTCACACATACGCTGGAGGTAACATTTCACTAGCAAAAAGGAAATCATCAATAATCCATAACAAATATAACTGGCCATAAGCTTTACGTTCATCGTCACATTCAGGGACAATTGAACTGTCCAATATAAAAGCTAGCCTAATCAAACTGCTTAATAGAGACAGATTTTCTTATTCTAACATTTTCATAATATTTTCTGTATACAAGCTCTTCAAAAACACTTCATATGGTATTTGTGTAAATCCAGATAAAACTGCACATCAGCAGTTTAGTTTGGCTCTGACCAGTTCTTTAATTTTTTAAGAAATGTTTCAAGAAACTTGTCCATTTATATCTGATTGCAAGCAGAGCTCTCTTTGCTTACACATGTCTTTAATCATTCACCATTTATAACAGATCTGCAGCAGATAACTTTGAGAAGTCTAGGAAAATTTCTATAAATGAAAGTATAATTATTGAATTGAGTTGAAAACATTTTGGCTAAGGAGAAATGGCTTATCAAAATAAATTTCACCTTTTGCCACGTTTTCAACATGCATCTGTTGCAGATGTGTCCAAATGTGTCCGCATGTGGGAAATTGGTTGAAATAGCATAGAGACCTGGACAAACAGGAGACATTATTCCTATTGTCTACCCTTTCCAACATATTGACACTTATGTAGCAGACAACTTTTGAAAATATTGTGGCTAATAGAGAAATCGCGACAATCATTTCAACTATATTCAATTACTTTATTTTTAAATCAATTTCAATATATTTGTTTTCAAAGTCGCCTGCTACAGATTTATTGTATGTGGGAAAGGGTAAACACTTTAAAACTATCCTATATTGCATATTCATGACAAGCAATTTATCCACTTCTATAATTGTCTCCTGCAGTAGAGGCGTCAAAAGTCATCAGCGTCAGGTAAATCATTAAAACATTCCCATCTTGTGGATCTTTAGTATTTTTCCTAGACGCTGTTTTGCTGTAGCTTGTCCTTTCTTTGGCTTTTTAGCTGCAACAAAAAGAACGGTATGGTAAAATCTGAACAAAAAGAGTAATTTCTGAATAATAATTAAGGCCAGAGTTATGTGACTTGGTATATGCATGTGTATTGTTCCTATGAACATGTGTACCATTTGAAAATATTGAAAGGTTTTAGAATTATGAGGTAAGTTTTCTGACGAAGCACATGACGATGTCATGGGAATACAATACTTTGACTTTTTTTCTTTGAAAAACAGACAAGCTAAAAATTGGAATTACAATTTTGATGCAGGTGAAAACTTTGTGGGATAAGAGTGCTAAATTATCACAATATACAAGGACTCTACACCAGGACGGCTGCAAGCTTGAACCTTGGACTTCAGATTTCAAGTCCTCCTTTCTAATCACTTGATTCCTCTGAGTATGGTGAAGATTGAATTTTTCTTGACCTATCTTTACATTGAACAAAGATAGTTTAGCCAAATTTAGGGACTCATAACTCTTGAGTGTCCAGGGCAATTTTACTGGAAATCAGACGAGGTCAAGATAATGTTGCAATACATATTGTTACAAAGTTTGGTGAATATCAACTAAGGCCTACTCAAGTTAAAGATTGAACAAAGCGGCTTAAACAAATATCACTAATTAAGGGGTATTACTGGCTGCATATCAAAATTGGCTGAATTGTTGATTCCATTAATATGCTGTCCAAGTTTGGTGCAGAATGGGAAAGGATTGCTCTAATTAGACAGCAGAAAGCCAACTTAAAAAAGTTCACTAATGACAGGGCATTTACTCTGGTGTGTAAGGAGCCATTTGGCTGGAAAACAAACTTGCCTGCAATATCTTTGCCATACATGACTAACTTTGGTGCAGATTGAGAAAGGATTGCTCAAACAAGAGGTCCATGATGGCCCTATGCCTGTTACCTGGTTAAATAGAACTTCAATAGTTTTCACAGGTTTTACTCTATCAGGTGACACAAAAATCACTTTACATACCTTTAGCTGAAGCGTCAAAAGCAGCACTTTCAGTTTTGATACCAGGGCGGAATGCAGATCCTGTTAAAATGAAGACAATTTAAATGTAAATTACACCTTTCTTATACTGCATTCACATTCAAATGATAGTATGAAGCTCATTCACATTGAATAGGTAAGGAACAGTTGGTTGTTTAGCGTGAGAAATTTATCTTTTCCAAATTGCCCATACATTTTACATCTTCAGCAGACAACATTTGAAAACTTGTGGCAAAAACAGAAATTGCTCATTAGCATTTTCTGCTTTTGCCACAAGTTTTCAACTCCATTAAACTAGTTAAATTTCATTTATATATATATAGCTTATCAACAATTTTAAGTTTTCAACTGTAGTTTTGCGGTGTGTGGCAAAGAGTAAATATCATTTTAAGGTGTAGATTTTAACTCATTTTACAGGTAAAAGAACATTTCATAAATTATACACACAATGCTAAGGCATATGATTTGGACCAATTTTGTTTGTATTATTGGAGTTTTACGTTGTTTTCAAAGGTTTTTCAGTCATATCACAGTGACAGAACACTTGTTTGTGATCCCTAGGTGACAAACCAGTTCCAGGCTAGGAAAGATTCCTTGTTCAGGGGCACGCAACCATGACTGCAGCAAGCTCAGATCAAATCAAGTGCCAAATCCCGACGGCCTTATTTAATGAATAATTTACTTTTATGCAGATGCCAACCTTTCTATTTCTTATGCAAACATTTAATATCATTAGTCTTACCTGAGTGTGTTGGTGATAGGCATGATGAAGAAGGGCCTGGCGAGGGATCAAAGTCTAACTTGGGCTTCTTTTTGTAAGGACGTTTAATTTTCTGTTCAAATAGACAATGTTTAACAAATATAAGATAAAAGTTTATTGTGCAATGTTTATCTCCATACAGAATACCTTTGGTATTCTTAACCCTTCCCTCACATGACAATTCTGCAGCAGATGACTTTGAACATATTTTGTCTATGACTAAAAGTAGAAAACATTGTGGCAAAGGAGAAATTGCTCGTTTTGAGCAATGTTTTCAAAAAGACGTCTGCTGCTGAGGGGTCAGAAAGCGGCTATATGAGGAAAAGGGGTAATTATATATATATTATATCCACCTATATAATTATTATATTAGACTTTTCTATGCATCCTCTGAAGAAAATCTGGAAGAGTAGACCCAACAGTGGTACCAATGTTTAGAGTTGGGAATCTCAGTAGCAGGTAATGTGTTGAATTAGTACTGGTATTATATATAGACCGAGGATATTTTCTCTTTATATTATCACTTTCCCCAATACAACAAAACTGCAGCAGACAACTTTAAATATATCTAGGCAAACACAGAAAAGCTCTATAAATGAAGGCATAATTACTGAAAAGAGTTGAAAACATGAGGCAAAAGGAGAAATTGCGCGTATTGAGCAATTTTTGCTTTTGCCACAAAATTTTCAAAAGTCCTCTGCTGCAGAGGTGTAAGAAATCATCTGTATAGGGGAAAGGGTTATGAGTACCTGAATAAAAGAAAAGATGCGTAAATAACCACTTAAGTGTTAAATATACTCAACATTAATAAGAATCTGAATAGAATCACCATTCTTTCTATAATATTTCATTCATTTAAATCTGAATATAACCATTTTAGACTTCCTTGGCACAGCAACACTGGGAGTATTACTCCATTATTTGTCCATCCATCTGTATGTCACACTTTTATTAACTCTGTCCCACATAATATAACAAATCTGCAGCAGACTACTTTGCAGGCAAAAATATGGATCATCTCAAAGAGTAAAAGTTCAGTTATTGAAAATAGTTGAAAACAGTGTGGCAAAAGGAGAAATTGCTCTTCATGAGCAATTTCTTCTTTTGTCACACTGTTTCAAATGTCTATTGCTACAGAGGGGTCAACATGAGACTATATGTGGTTAAGGGTTAACTGACTTATAGGCAGGCAGATACTCAGACTCTCTTGTCTGTTCATAGATTTTGCAAACAGTTTCAAGCAAATTGGTATATGGACAATCGACTACTGTTTTATCCATCATGCAGACTTAGTTTGACACATCTACAGCAGACAGTTTTTGAAATTGTTTAAGCAAAAGGATAAATTGCTCCTGATCAACTCTATTCTATAACAACACTTTCATGTAAGAAGGTTTTCAGTGTTTTTGCCAAGCCATTTTCTAAGTCGTCTGCTACATATTTGTTTTATTTTGGTAAGGGGTACCACTTACAGGGGCATTGGCTATCTTGGCTGCAGAGGCCTCCAGACTGTTTTTTAAACCTTCTTTCCTTGCTCCATCTCGATGGGCTCTTTCACCTAAAGGCACGTTTATGTTCACACGCGCTGAAAACAGAAACAATTAGACCTGTAACTTAAGTGACATTTAAAATACCCATGCAATCTGCTTTGAAAGTATAAACATGAGGTCCATTATTACTATATAGCGTTTCACCTGATGAGGTAGGAATTCAACACATGTAGTTTCAAGTTTCCACTTTATTCAAATAAGGAAAACGAAGTTCAGTCCACTGGTGGCGATGTTTTTCAATGGAATGGGATGATTTGGAAGAGGGTCATCCAAGGAACATTTGTGCAAAATTATTTATAAATCGGGCTAGTACTTTTTTGTCAAATATATTTTTAAAGTTTTCATTTTATATACATATCGAATCAGACTTCAGGCGGAGGATGTCCATGCTTCTTGGAAAACCTCATTTTACATGGAAGCAATATGCAATAAAAAATTTAAAAAAGTAAGTGAAGATCAATGCATAAAAAATATATGGGTTTGTAGCAAAAATTAAGACCACCCATGGGAACACAACAATGTGGTCTTTGATCACAAGTGATATTTCATTACATGGTCATTTATGCAGAAAATGATTTTTGTAAACTAAAACTATGGTTGCGCTATAGACAGGAAATTGATATTCCAAGGTGGTCAGTTTTCCAATGTTGTGACTTAAACGATGTGAATACCTTTAGGGTTCCAGGTTTCATCTTTCCCAGGTTTACTGTGACCCTTCAACATCTGTTCTTGTTCTTCCTCATCCATCTCTAAGGTGGGGTACACTGTAATATGGAGGGATTAATAAGTCACTAGACCCTCTACCACATACAACATTTCTGCAGCAAACAATTGTTAACCCTTTCCTTCATACACAATTTCTGCAGCAAAGCATGTTTAACCTTTGAAAAATCTGCATCAGAACTATAGACCAGTGAATGCATGAATATTTATTCAAAAGACTTGAAAACAGTATTTAATCCCGCTTTTGTCAATATAAAGTTCTAAATCGTCTGCTGCAGGTTTATTGTAAGTGGGAAAGGGTATAAGGATTGGAAGGGCTTGTTGCACCTCCTTGTCAACATCACTTAAAGTTTAATCACATTCCCTTCAGAGATTCCCCTCTGGAAATGGTTACCAGGTTTCAATCATCTTGCATGTCATTCCAAAGAATTACAAGAGTGCCGCAACTGAAGACAATGCTTGTCTGCTTTTTTCTAAGTCGAAAAAGAGGATAATGAAGAATTATTAAAGCCCAAGTTATGTGACTTGGTATAGACATGTGTTTTCTTTCTAGGAACATGTGTATCAAGTTTCATTTGAAAATCTTTTATCTTTTATCTTTTTGAGATATGAGGTAAGGTTAAAGATTTTTGACGATGCAGACGAGCTTAAACTCATTGTAATAACTTCCCTTCTTGGCGCTCAGAGCTGCAGGGAAACTTTACGACATGTATTTGTGTCAGGATAAATGATCCCGTTAGTAATCATTGTATATCTTTGTTCTTGCCATTATGTTCTATCTTTGAATCTCAATATTTTCATTGTTTTCATTGACAGTTAAGTTTTTAATTTTTGAAGTATCTAAATGTATCATCATATTAGATAATGGGTTTTACATACCAAACTCATCGTCCTGGTAGCATTTGGATAGCTGTTCCTCTTCATCTTCGATAGCTAAAGAGCTTTTCTTCAAGCCATGTCGGCCAACCTTGGAGAACAATTGCATGCTGTTCAATCCTCCGCGACTCATTGACAACATCCCCTGTATGGCTTCACGCATACTTGGTGACGGCGCCCTACTAATTAAACAGGAAAACAAAGTCTTTAACCCTGTTAAAAATGCAGGTTCTCTTTATAGCATTTGCAGCAGTCTACTGTTGAAAACATTGTGTCAAAAGGAGAAATTACACATTTGAATTATGCTTTTGTCACAATATTTATGTCTTTTCAATAATTTAACTGTAATTTATAGAGAACTTAAGTGTATTTTTCATGAAAATGGCACATATTTCACAACTAAAGATATCATATTTAGTTATAAGATCATAAAATCTAGTGCCGATTAAGGAGGTAAATGAAACTTTTTAATATGAATAACAACAATAATAACACTTATCTTACACAATAATGTAATGATACAGAGAAAAATATGAGCAGTCTCATGAGAAAACCAACAGTGTGGACTCTTGTGGATTTTTTGTTTCAGGAATCATTACTCTATACCGAATAATACCTATCGGCCCGGATCAGTCTGAGCAGGTTGATCTGGGTCGATACATTACACAGAGTACATTTTGTTGGTTTTCTCATGGGACGGCTCATATCCTCAGTTGCAACGTTATCATACAAATAATCACTTCTTTTGTTTCACCAAGACTTTTTTTCTACTTGATTCTCATAATTATGCACTTCAAACTGTATAATTTCATTTGTGTATCCTTTTCATTCTCACCTTTAAGTTTTTTAAACATCTAGAAAAGTCATACTTTAACCCTTTCCAACATGCAACAACTCTGCAAATTATGACTTTGAAAACATACAGGAAAATATATGGAAAATCTCTATAAATGAAAGTTTAACAATTAAATTATTATTTATGCTCATTATGAGCAATTTCTTCTTTTGCCACTATGTTTTCAAATGTCACCTGCTCCAAACACATTTAAATGCATATGCAGGTGGGAAAGGGTTAACTTCTTTCATGATGAAAACAACTTCTGAGGAAGATGCATCATAACAATAATTAATAGTTGTGTAGAAATTGCACAAGAATAGCAATTATTCCTTCTTTCCCAAAAAATATTTTCAATTCTGGATCAAAACATAATAACAAGATAACATGCGACAGTGGGTGTTCAAAACAAACACCTCTAAAATGTTATATCTGATATCACAAATATATATGTATTTTCACACATCTGCAGCAAACGACTTTTGAAAACATTGTGGCAATACAACAAATTGCTTTAATTAACAAGAATTACATGTAATTAAATGTCTCGCTGCCATCCGCTTTAACCATAACTATGTAGAAGGGTACTTGAAGTATCTTTGATCCAAATTTGAAGGCTAGCACTTATTGAGAAAAGTAAAACAAGAAAGAAACTTTATTATTGATTTTGATCACCAGAAAAGCAACACCTTTTTTCCATATTTTTGTGTAAATATTTTCTCTGCAGAAATTGTGGCAATATGAAAGACACATTGCTTTTAATTTACAAGAATTACATGTAATTAAATGTCTCACTGTCATACAACTAGTACTTACGCTGGCGCTACGACTATGACTTATTGAGAAAAGTAAAACAACAAAGAAACTTTAACGTTGATTTTGATCACCAGAAAAGCAACACCTTTTTTCCATATTTTTGCGTAAATATTTCCTCTGCAGTAGTTTTGTTTTATGATTCCATGGGCTAAACCAAAGAGCACATCAGGTGATGTTCAGGGACTTACTTAATATCATCATCCACAGTGAAGGCTGTTTCTGTACCGTAACCACTGGCCTCTAGAATATCTGCGATACTTCCATTTAAACCCCCTCTAATCGTCGGAATATTCATCCGATCTTCTTGACCGTCTTCTCCATCCTCCCCTGCCTCCACTTTCCCCAATATTGAAGTTGTATTACTCAATGCCGATTGATTGATAATATCACTAAGCGTCAATTCACTTTTAATTTCTGTTTTCACTTTTCGATCATTAGCGTTCTGTGTTAAATCTTTGTTTTGAGAAAGTTTATGGGAGAGAGGTGATAGTAAGGTAGATATAGGTGGCACTGGTGTGACTTTTTTCAATGTCGATATGGTAGGTAAAGAAGGCAAAGTGGATGACAGAGTCTGTGATTTATTACTTTGTGGTTCCGAGCGATTTATCTGTGATGAAATGGGCGATTTATTGATTGGCGATTTGTTGATGGGCGCTTTGATGATTGGCGTCTTGCTGATGGGCGTTTTATTGATAGGCGCTTTGATAATGGGCGTCTTGCTAATGTTTGCTTCTGATTTTATGCTGCTAGGGGGATCTGTTGCTGGTGTGTTAACTGAAAAAAACAATGATTGAATTTGGTTTAAGCTGCAGTTGTCAAAAGGACTGCAATAGAAAAAGATTTTCATTTCACTGAAACTGTTGCAATTAATGCTGATGATGACTTTTTAAAACATCCTGGGAAGAGGAGAAAATGCTCCTTAGGAGCTTTCCTCACCATCATTTTTTTAATTGTTCCCAAAATCCTTCCTATGTTGATGGATGTTTAATCTT
>JAUELF010242368.1:0-12490 GCA_031471495.1 Clinocardium nuttallii | reverse complement strand
AACATTGGTTGTCACACCGGACGGTTCATATGTTATTGAATAAAGTTGAAAAAACGTGACAACATGAGAAATAGCATCTTTATGAGGGAAAGGGTTTATATGTACATGTATGTAAACGGTAATTCTTTTACAGGCAGAACCTTCACTGAAAAACTTTGGACTGATACAATGAAAGTTTAATCATTGAATAGAGTTGAAAACAAGCTAAATGACAACACAATAAAATTGTATTCTGATGAACACTTTGTGATTTGTTTGCTTCCATTACATAATTGTTTATAATTCAATAACTGATGAACGGCTGAAGATGTGGTCAATATAGCACGGTTTTGGAGTTTTTTCATTATTGAAGAACATTTACAACTTCATAGACGATATAAAATGTAATTTATAATTTTGATTACTTGGATCGTGATTTTCTTATATGACTCGCAGTTGTTAACTAGCTTATCAACTTCAATAATGTTTAATAACATACATACATACAACAACTCTTCAATAGACGGCTTTGGAGCCCATCTAGGCAACTATTTGTACAATTTCTTGAAATGATAGTATAACCATTGAATATATTTTAAAACATTGCGCCAAAAGAATTAATCGCTCATTATAAGACTGTTATTCAATTGGTCAAAATGAAGTCGTCTATACTGCACATGCGAGTCAATATAAAGACGGTGTTCCTCCACCTAACAGCAATTTGTGTACAGCTTTTTTGAAATGCAACCATTATCGAATTGTATGTATAGGCAGGGACTCGTATCTACGTCCCTAGTATATGTAAGCTCTAGTCTCAATATATCGATGGTGACAGTCAAAATATATACTCGCATTCCTAGTACAGAAACCTGGACTATGGTATGCATATCGATTCTCATGTTCCATATTGTGATACCTTTTTCATAAAAAATAGAATCGAGATTACTTCCTGAAATTCACGAAATCCCCGTCTACCTATTTTCGAGATCAATATCCCTAATTATGACGTCCTGAGTCTTTGGATAATAAATCTTCACATGTGTGCCCTTTTCCACAAACAACACCCAATGTCAGACATGAAGCCAAATTGGGAGATTTTGTATTTTTGGTAGGGAGATTTGGGTCATAAAGAGGGATTTATTTCACGGCCAGATTTTCTGCGATTGGTCACAATACCTTTTATTTGATGCTAAAAAAGGGTCAAGTCAAGCAGTGTAACTTGTCTTAGGGGAGGTAATAATTTGCTAATTGAAAAGAATAATTTATATTCATTTATTTCATCAATTTTATTCAAGAAAATATTTAAGTATAATGACAACAAATAGGTATATATGTAATATGTTAAGAAGTTAAAAACATGTAAAGTCATAAAAAAACAATTGTTCACAAGTATTAGTACTCTACAGCAGTAGTCTGTTGTTTGCACTCTAAACAGGCCTTTTTTTTAAATTATCTGCTGTCGGCGAGTAGCTATAACAGTCAGGATCATTGTTCAATTTAATGTTCATTAGTGATGATCTTGTCTTGTGGCTCAGATTTCCACGGCACTTAGAATCTTTCTAAGCATGCTGAAGCTTCGTTCTGCATCAGCATTACGGTCTGGCAGACTTAAGGCATACAATACTACCTTTGCCAGGAGGTCAAATTGTGTATTTCCAATTAAAGTCTTCTCATCATTGTTAACCACAAAACGAATCAAATCTTGTGGTGGCATGGTTAAAATTAGCAAGGTCATTTATTGAGGAGAGTTGGTATTCTTGGTATTGTTCTGCTAGGTTGTCAGAGTCCAAAACGTTGAGCAAACTCTACCACTGTAAGAAAAGTAAAAACTATCATCAGACTGTCATAAACATGCTTTTGTTCTAGATAGAATGTTTCCCATATGTGCCATGTATCATACAGAGAAGTTGGTCAGCTTAATTGTTTATCACCAACTAATTGCATTGTAATTTACTGTCAAGACCAGGTTTGAAGAAAATCAGAAATACTTACCACACTGAGCAAGCACTCTGTCTCTGTGTTCTGGAATTACAAAGGCAAGGGTATTTAGTATCTGGTCTTTAAATGGGTATTTTTTAATCAACTTTGTTGTCACTTCTTCATAAAAGAGGAACTGATATGTCTGAAATGTAGTTTAACTCATCCCACTTGCAAAGGCATTTTGTATATATTGATGTGTTCAAAGTCGTCTGCTTGATATCTGTTGTATATATGGTTAAGGATTTATTTTGAAAACTGATTGTAATGATGTTCAATAAATCAATATGACTGCCAATGGTATACTCACTTGAAAAAGGAGATAATCTTCTCAGAGGGGATGTCACTATTTTCTTCCAAGAAGCTACTATAGTATATCAATAACGTAAATATATTTTTTATCTTGTTTTGTTGCTTAATGATCTAGAAAATTCGGGTTTCATTCCAGCAAATGAAGTCGATAGTATGGCGCCGAAATAATATTGTAAACTTATATATTGAAATTGTATTTTCAAGAAATTTACGCCCGGGTCCTTAATTTGATATTAGGTCTGAAGCTTAACACTTATTTCATTCGGAACTGTGACGTCAAGGATCACTTATTATTACTGTTTTACAAACATTAGGCAGGGCTAGACTTTGAAAGTCGTATATATATCAAAAGCATAAACAATCAAATACTGTAATTCATAAAATCTCTAAACTTGTACGAAAATCAATATGGTCAACCAACTACCGTTATTAGTTTTTAAACGTAGGGATAACCTGATGTGGGTATTGATATCCCGCTGAGATAACACAATAACGCACACATCAATGCATCAGTCCACCTTTCTGAGGCATCGAATATTATATAAATGTTCAAAAAGGAATCGATGGAACCGAATGAAGCTCTCCCCATAAGGGCTTTGTCAAGTGATAATAGGCATTGTCTGATTAACTACCTTTAACTAGTGATCATAGCATACATTTACACATGGAATTATAAAGTCTAACACGGGAGATAATTTGAAAACTATGCACTCTCTCTTATTAATATGTATGTATGTATATTTCAAGTTTCTTTGAAAACTATTCAGCACTTAGATGTATGCTCTCAATGCAAATAAAGTGTGACGGACGAACGGACATCCGGACGAAAGGACAGATGGACAGACAGACGCTGGACAAAACAATCCCTAAGTGCCTACCATGCTACACAGGGTGAATCAAAAATCGTGTAGACCGCAAGTTGAAAAATATATGCGAGATGGAATGTCCATTGACGTCGCCAAGAAAAGGGCAGAATCAAAAATGGAAGCGGAAGACAAAAATGGCCAACTGATTCTCTACACGTTCCTTTAGAATACAGAGTCATTCACCAATACGTCATGGAAGATGTGCGCGATGTCTGAGGGAATGATACTACAACAGGCCATACAGTCCGCTGTTCAGAAACACCAGTATTTAATAGATGGCATATTGAAGTCAGAGGACGATGACATCGAAGACAGCTATGATACAGTATGGTTATAAGGAGAGAGAAGAAGTTACGATCATTACTACACAAACACAATTGACAAACTAGAAATGTGGACACGACATTTTCAGCGGATGGCCGAAGGGAAGCTGAAACCTAATCATAAATGACAATACATTGTAGAAAAAATAACACTCGGATTACGGGTTTCAAGAACCTGTCATCAACCTGTGATGCTACTTTAGTGGAAGACAGTGGTGCAGAGGTAGAGCATCGGCCTCTCGTATCAAAGGTCCCTGGTTCGAGCCCCGTGATGAGCGGGTCCTGACTTTAGGATTTACCACACAAACGGCACGACTACTGGTTAAGTCTCAAGGAAGCAAAGATCGCGAATGATTAATCTAAGCCAATGGCTTGTTTCGCAACCGATGTAAAATAAATAATTTTAAACTAACTTTATGACACCCGTGTTTTCAAGTTGTCGAATTAGCCAGGACAAAACAACGAGATGGGAATGTACCTGCGAGAAAGGTACCTAGATTGTTCGGACCACTGAGACACCGTGACTAAACTAACGGATAGAAATGGCGAGGGGAGCTCTCGATTTACCCCGTTTATAACACAAAAGAACGATGGACAATCATCCATAGACGTCATAGATGGAGTATGAGACGAATTGACCAGCATTTTCATCCTGTAATGAATCGTGTTTTGTAAATACTGCGTAAAAATGAATACTGTTAGTTATGTTGATACTGCGAGCCAATCTCCTATGCTTAGAGTGACCGTTCCTTACAGCCACTAACATCTCTGCAACATGCTCACGTCAAGATTCTTGACGTAACATGATTACTGTATCTTAATTAACTTCATTGTCTCAGATGTAAGTACTATCCGTTTACACTTGTAACAGGATCTTTTTCTAACTTTGTTAAACAAAAACAAAGTATGTATTAAGCAAAAAGCTGCGGACTACTTTTCAGTAGATTTACACATTTATAGATTAATACATCTGTTATCTAGTACCTATTGTATTGTCTGGATGTGTTTATAAAAGTTATTGCCAGGTTAGCTCAGTTGGTTAGAGCGCCAATCTTATGACATGGGCGTAGTGGGTTCGAGTACTACAATTTTCCTCCCTTATGTTACTTTATTATGTACACAAAATCTGACTTTGCTTTTATAACATCTAGCATTTAATACAAACGCAGCATACAAAACATTTTGCGGCTGTTGTTTTCAATGGTGTAGCAATATTAAAACGTCACGTGATAAAAAGTCACGTGAAACCCGAAAGTAGTTTGAGCCTGTCACAGAGGTAAATGTAATGAACCGATAGTGTAAGAGAGTGACTGCGAGCTACAATACTTGATTATTTAATAAAAATTGTATTCTTCTTTGTTTATTCCTTTTACCCAATGCGCTGCTTATTTAAAGTACACTGTCACTCATATCACGATGAGAGCTTTCGGATTATATAAACATTGTAAAGATCGGTTCAGAGCTAAGAAAGATATAGTCGTTTTCACGCATGGGTGAATTCGGTTCCGGTTCAGTAGATTCGTGGTATAGATTGTGTATATACCTTTCCAACGATACCAAGATTATCGGTTCAGATCAAAGGAAGTTACAGCCATTTTTCTTTTGAGTCAGTCATTCAAATGTTAAGACAACGTGACGTCACGGAACACTTGGCGCAAACTTTAAATGCTTATAACTTGAGAACGGTTATTCGTCGATAAATAACTTGGCGAGATCTTTCCAACGATATATCTTACACGAGGATCGGAGCAAGTTAATTGTTGGGGTTTAAACATTACTCATATTACATAACTCGAAAACGGCTGAAAATTAAACAGACAACTCCTGGTTTAAATGAAAGATTATTGTGTCCACTATCATTTGGTAGAATCAAGTGAAAAAGTGTAAACGTAAACGGTTGCACAAATCGTAAAAAACAGATTTGACAGCTTTAACAGGCTTCTATACCCTGTATATTTAAAATCTGATCAGATTGGTAAAATCGACCAGAACTACAGTGACATATCCAACAATTTCGAAATATCTATGCAAAGCTAAATATAAAAAGTCACAAGTAAATACTTTGGCTATTTAACAGTCGTTGTTGCAAACTTTACAATACGCCTTTGTTCGGGCTTTTGTATAGAGTTTTGTTCTACCACCTGGATTATGTTTGATATTTCAATAGGGGAGTGTTCACTCACCTGATGTATTTCTGATGTAGATTGTGAACTAACAAGACAACTCAAAACACTACTAAGATATCCATATTTAATCTGCATGTATTCAAAGTCGTCTGTTATTCGACTGTTGTATGTGCAAAGGATTAAAACATATTCTACACAGTCCCCTGTCCCACCTGCATGTCAACACATTTGAAAATATCACGGCAAAAATAGATGGTGTTAATCATGAGCAAATACTACTTTTGCCACATTGTTTTCAAATATATTCAAACTTATTATTATCTTCATGTAAAGTGGTTTCATTATGTCTGTTTGAATTGATTATTTCAAAGTCTTCTACAGCTGGTTATTTGTTTACGGGAAAGGGTTAAATCGTTAACAACAGTAATATAAATATCACTGATTAGAATGTTGTTTAAACTAATTTATTGTATTTTCTGTGTAGGACTGTACATTGCCAGGCAAGTTACGATACGATACGTATTGCAATACGGGACTAGCGATACGGAATGTATTGCAATACAGGTCGAAATGTTATTGTAGTAAAGAATATCCTTTATTCAATTCGTTAATTATTAGACTTGAAAAGCATGTGTCCCTCGTCATTTCATAGATATATGCATTACACACAATAGTATACAACAAACAGTTAAATATAAATTTTAAAAAATGATATGAAAAATTGTAAAAGAAAGTGAAAATAGAAAATGAGAATAAATAAGAAATAATCTAAATATATCATATTGAAGAATATTTCCATGGATACTTATTTTAAAGTTAATTTTCAGTTCAAAAGATGTTATACGAAACCTAGCTTAGTTGTTTAAGATTAACATTATTACAATTCAAAAGTTCTAAATATTTATGCACACTTGGTTGTCTAAAATGAAATTGCTTTATGTACTTTTTCCTTAAGATTTCATAAAGAGAGCGAATAAGTATAAAGTGAAATTCATCTTCAATTTCGTAGAGAGCGCACATTGAAAATGTCCTGTCACACCTTTGTATATTTCTATGTCTACCGTCTTCTATATTTAAATCATGAGAGGATATCTAATAGTTGCAATGGTATTTCTAAAATGTCTATTTTCATGTTGTGTAAGAAAAAAGAAGTAAATTTTACACTCTTTAAACAAATACAATGATGATCTACTATTTAGTTATTGATGCCATTCATTCACGAACAGGTCAAATAACCTTTGACGAAGTATGGGGATGAACCCATTAAAAGATACTGATTCTGGGAAAAGGCCATACCTGGGAAAAACCAATTGTTCAAGTTTATAGTTTAATGCGACTCACTGTCTTCTTTCATATATAGTTAAGCATTGTAGATAAAATGCAATCATTTGATTATTAGAGTGAAGTCTAAACAAATAATTTATAGTTCTGTTTTGCATTTCAATACGAAGTGGAAATCGGCCGGAATCACCGTATAGAGCCGGATTACTTGTGTAGTAAGTTTTACGTTGAAAACCCATTTTAAAACTTTCTATGGATTCTTTCAATGTTATCCGTATTCGTTAAAGACCATACTACACAACCGTAGCTTAACGAAAATGAATAAAAGAGTCGGAAAGGTTGAACAATATGTTCACAGGGAGTTCTTCCCTTTTAGTAATTGCCATGAATGCGCCTAAAACCCTAAAGGCCTTACCCGAAAATATATATATCTTTATTACATTACATATAATACATAATGATTACAAATACAATTGCAGTTACATGTTTACAACAAATAGAAAGTAAACAATAGAAGAAAAGAAACTTCGAGAAAACGGCATGTTCCTTTCATCCCACAACAGACCCCAGGAGGTTTAGCGATGAAATATTTCGCTCGGAGAGGAGATCTCAGTCAGTTTGTTCGGAGGTGTAGAGTCAGTCTATACGGAGGTTTAGACTGTAATCTTCGCTGATCGACAATTTCTGAAGTGTGTTTTAGAGTGACCCGGCTCAAATGCTATATATGTACAAGGTAGTTGTTTAACAGTTTAACAGTTAGTACAATATGCTTATCGAGGCTCTTTAATAAGTTTAACCAAAGGGCTCCGATAATTCATACTATGTTTAAGTGACGCGGTCACTGTTCCTAAGTAGGATCCGCATGTGGATAGGTTGAACTTTCTCCGAAAACGAAACAGCAACAGAGGGATTGGTAAAGTGACCACTAAGCTCTTATTAAACGTCTTGTTAAAACAGTTCAAAGCGTATACTTTTGTCAGAAGATCGGCACAGATAGTCAGAAACGAAGGATACAATTCGACTGTTAACACATCGGTAAGTTTGTCATCTATTTTGCCAAGCATGTATGTGATGAGTTCGGGTCTAGGTAAACATAATAGTTTAGCACATAAATCAGAACAAAATGATTTGATTTCGTTACAGAACTCTTTCCATAGGCTATGCCTTTCGTTAGGCGACATTCAAATAGTAGATGTTCTGTTCCCTGCATACGCGGATGCTGACAATGTAGACATGCTTCCGGTTGGTTTGGTGTTCCCTTACAGCATATATTAGCCAGAAATTGCATGCTGGACAGTGTATATGGATGTAACTTGTAATAATGGACTTTTTGAAAGTTGTTTTGAAAAGATAATAGTTTTTCTTATTTCTCATCTTCCTACAATAAACTATGAAAATTAATTATATACTCATTTGTGTATATGTATCCTGTCATGTTCTCTATATGTATAAACATGTGTGGGCATATATTCTTCAATTCACCTCCAACCTATCCATGCATCCATTCAGCTATTCACCCATCCAACAATCCATCCATCCATCGATCCTTCCCCTTCCATCCATCAATCCATCCACGAATACATCAATTAATTTACCTACTCTTTTCAGTCATCCATGTTTTTCACGATTTGTAAAACTAATTGCTGTACATGTCTCAATTTCGTTTAGGTAGATTTGTGCTGCATTTAATGTTTTCCGTGTGTGCATATGTATTATATGCACTTTAATATTTCGTTTCAATTAAGCTTTGCAATCTATTGCATAGCCTTATAGTACTCTCACTCATTCCTCTGTCATTTTGTCTGTCCTGTCTTTCTTACTTTTACAATTTCATATACATTCTGTAAAAAGTTGATTATTGTATTTGTATTGTATTGTATGTCTACAATATATCTTCTGCATAGGAGAATTAATAAGATATATACGTGTATATATATATTAAAATTCCGCAGAAGCGTCCATTCGGTCAGACCAGGTTGACTCCTCGCGTGTGTGTACAGTTCGGTAACAAATAGTTTTCCGAATGTGTTTCGAAGGGAAAACACAAGGTTTGTTTAAAGTTGCTAGGTACGTTGTAAGATTGTATTTGTCCAGTAAATGAATGTCAGAAACGAAACCAAGATGTTAAGTATCACAGATATCGTACTGGATTAACCTCAGCAGATACAATCTATAACAATTTTTATTCAGGAAACACGGCATAACCTTCCAAGGAGCAAAAGTTGTTGAGTGTTGATATACGCATGTAGAGAAGTAGTTTTAAACAAACATGGTGTTCTACTTCCAGTTGTTTATGAACCGTATAGGTCATGTCAATCCACAGCTCACAACCAGACAGAGCGCGCGGTAGTACACAAGATCTGTAAAGTTGCATTGCCGTGCTCGGCTTTGGGTCTATGCCTCCGGACATCATGCCGGTAATAGACATAAACGTACCTCTGATGGTTTGTTTTATTTATAAATGGATGTCTACCGGACGTTGATTGGACGCTACCCAGATGTTTGTATGAGTCAGTATCTGGTATCACCGTACTTCCATACACTGCAGGCTATATTGGACCACTGTTTCTTCCGGGCTAGGACAGATGCTGCACTTTTAGTGGGGTTAAACAGGTAGCGCCACTTAATTATATAGCGTATTTATGACACATTGCTAGAAGATCATTTAGTCCACGTCTTGATAATGATAAAAGAACGATGTCATCAACTTCAGTTGGTGCGGCTAGAATGAGATCACACATACGTAAACCGTACGGTGAGAGCAGGAGTGATCACATAATTGCATTAACATAAACAGTGAAGTAGAACAGTGCACATATTAATCCTTGTCTGGCTCCTTGTTCGATCTTGAATACGCTCGACAAATGTCCGTTCAGTAATACACGGCTAGAGCAGTCTTGGAAAGAGTTCCAAATATGTCGAAACAGTTTGAGATAAGTCCATGTATCGATACAAGGTCAAATGCCGATTTCGCGTCCATGTAACACACATGAAGAGGGCTTCCTCGACCAATACAATAGTATCGGGCTTTGTTGTTTTGAAACCAATATTGTAACTCGTTTAACTTTGACGTAAGCGTATTTTCGTCGAGTCGTTTCATAACGATTTTCTTAAATAGCTTTGAAATAACAGATATCAAGAAAATAGCACGGTAGCTGTTAGGGTCGTTAAGCGGCTTGCCAATTTCCTTTATGCAGAGTGATTGTAAGTCCTTCTTTTAAGTTAGTTGGTAACTTTTCACAGTGGAAAATTGAATTAAACAACTTTGCAAGGCAAACAGAAAAATCTTTTCCACTCCAATCGCGAAAAAAGAAAAAATCGCTCCAGTTTCAAATATTGTATTTTCATTTAAAGGGAGTTTCCAATTTATTCCGGGGTATATTTTCAAAGTCGTCTGCTGCAGAGTTGTTGTATGTGGGAAAGGGTTAAATAAGCGCTGGGATTCTTCTTAAACAATGTTTTATAGAGATATATTCGAAGCTACTTCAATAAGAAATACATTGTTTAGAATGGAAGATAATAAAAACAAATATGTGATGTGATCTACATCTGGTGATTAACAATATGAGCCGTCCGTCCCACTAGACACCAACAATGTGGCCTATGTGTAGAGTATCGATCCGGATCAGCCTTTAGCATGCTGCAAAGCTAGCATAACTCGGGAAAGACAATTTTAGCCTCCTGTCGAGTTGGTTCTACTATGAGATATTTTAATAAAGTCTATAGTTTTATGCTTTACCATGACAGGTGTTGTTTCAAAAGGTCTACATCCAAAATATTTGAGTTGTCAATAAAATACCCTGATGTCCATCTTTGCATTTGGAAGTGTCCATAGGCAATTATATGAACATAAAGATAACTCTTTAGTTAACCAGTCGAAAGTATAAAGTTTGATCTGAAGGCGATGATGCACCGGCTGGCCTCGTTCTATCCTGATTACACAAGGTAACCAGACGTTAGCCCATCCGGACATTCCCCCTTCATAAAAACGTGCATAGAAGGACATTCTTTCCTTCGTCTTTTCAACATGGCGGACATTCTCCCCTTTGTCAGTTTTCACATGGCGGACATTCTCCCCTTCGTCTTTTTCACACAGCGGACATTCTCCCCTTCGTCAGTTTGTGCATGGCGTACATTAGTCCCTTCACCTTATTGATGAAAGCGGACATTATCCCAGTCATACATATGCGGACATTTTCCCCTTCAAGACGACTTTGAGTATGGACAAAACCATTATCTAATAACAAAGTAGATACTATTGTGAGAAAGGAGATATTGCTAGTTCAATTAATAAAATATATGTATAGGCAAACTGTTGAAGGAGCTTATGTCCGCCATGCACAAACTGATGGCGGGGAGAATGTCCGCCAAATGAAAACTGACGAAGGGGGGAATGTCCGCTTATGCACTTTTCAAGGAAGTGGAGAATGTCCGGAGGGGCTAATGGCCGTCATTCACATAACAAAGCTTGATGTCCCCTGTGTTATTTACGACCAACTATATCCCGTGTCTCAGGATATTTTCCTGGTCGCTCTTCCGTACTTCCTTATAACGAAAACGTTATAAGTTAAAGACTACACACATTATGTCTTTAAAGTGATTTGTGATTATTTATTAATTATGCAATGTCGATTAAAGGGGTTCACTGTTGATAGAGTTGATAATTATGATTCGTTTCACCAAGTGTTTCAATTAGAGATGGCAACGAATATTCGAACGTATGGTCGAATATTCGAATACTATATCAAGTTTTGAATATTCGATAGAAAGCAGGAGTATTCTAAAATATACAAATATAAATCAAACTGACGATACTTGAAATAATTCCCCACGCTTTTTTGTTTAAATCTGCAAGTAAATGGTTACCGATGGTCCATTTTACTCGTTTGTTTGTTTGTTTTTCTTTTATGTCCCCCATATATTAGGAGATTTCTTTCCATACAAATAAATACAAGTAATGAATATAACAAATCAACAACAAAAATGAAAGAAAAAAGAAAAAGGAAGAAAAAAATGGAGACATATTTCTTTCATCCATGCTGACATGTTATCATTCTTCATTCACTCACATCCTCATACGCCCAAACACCCGACCACTCTTTCACGAATTTACACATGGTATGTTATTATACTTGTTTACGTTGTGTTTGAGTTCTTGATTATAAGAGTAAACATTTGATCGGAAATGATATAGGTATCCGATCAAATGCCACTCTTATCTTTAGTACATGAACTTGGTACTCGCATTCAAGGATATCCGTCGAACAGGCCAACATGCCTGCAAACAGCTGCGACATACGAGTGGCATAACCTGTAAGAATCTTTGATACGATCAATATGTGTGTTACGGTACATTCCAAGAATTGTTCCTTGGACGGACTCATCCTCGGTGTCGCTGATGAGCTCGTTATATAACGAGTGGCCGTTGAATTGTTTGAATGACTCAAGGAATGTAATTCGTAATGAATATGTGTCATGGCAGGATGCTTCGTAATGACTTACATAATCGTTATGAGTGACTTGATCACAGAGCGGACAAATGCTGTGTGCACGGTTACTTCGGGTTCGGGCCTATACTATGCAGAGCGTAGTTCATCGGTTGTAGATGTTATGTTCCAGATAAGGG
>JAUELF010242346.1:0-12490 GCA_031471495.1 Clinocardium nuttallii | reverse complement strand
CTCTCTCTCTCTCTCTCTCTCTCTCTCTCTCTCTCTCTCTCTCTCTCTCTCTCTCTCTCTCTATGTGAAATAAATGTATATACACTAAGTAGCATTGAACCGTCCATGTACGACTCGTATAACATCATAGCCTCTGCGTAATGTATCGATCCAGATTAGCCGGCTCAGTCCGCGCAGCCTAAGCTGGCCTGGAACAAAAAAAAACTCTGTAGGCGAAAAGTGTATGTACGGGTTAGCCTGCGCGGCATGTTTATACTGATCCAGGTCGATATTTTACGAAGAGTCCACAATGTTGGTGTTCTCGCGGGACGACTCAAATACATTGATATAAGGGAAATAACTCCACATTGCATAAGTATTTTCCATGTTATATAACATAATCGATAGAGTTTCGTTATAAGGTTATGGTATTTGTTTCCTTATGTTCAGAGAAAATTCGAATTGTTTAAGCATTTCTTCTGAAATAGGCTGTATTGTCCTAACAGTTCTCGTATTTGGCAAGAAACAACACTCATTTGTGTTTTACAGTTAATACTTTACCATTTCCAACATGCCGATGCATTCTAAGCCTACGACTTTTCAAAGTAAAAGAGGTCAAAAGAAAAAATGCTTATATTGAGTAAGTTCCTCTTTTTTCACAATGTTTGCAATATTTATAGATATATCCCCTAGTTTTACGTCGATATAGTAGTTGTCTGGCGCAGATTGCAGTGCTGTAAGTGGAATGGATTCATACATTGTAATGTTTTTAACTTATTTCTCTCTGTTCCGTTTTCGTATAACTCCGTATAGCTATTCGTGTTGTCTTGTGTAATGATTAACTCCAACATGTCTGTAGCACAATATTTGATATTAACACCACACATGTACAACAATATATCTAATAGAATCAACGTGTAAAATTATAGTTTGTCGCATCTACTTTTACCACGATATTTATGCAAATATCACATCATCGGAAATGCCCAATACAACATACAAGTAAATAAATAATTTGTGTTGTGCCCATACTATATGTAAACGGTCAAGAAATGGGAATTTTCAATGGAGAGTGTGAATCTTCATACTACCAAAGAGCAGTCCGGCTTTGGTTATTTGTATATCGAAATCAAAGTGGCCTATAAACTCGATACTCCATTTCCAAATATTCTCTGCAGAGGTTTCAAGTATATATGCCATTTTTATTATAAAATGCTCAATTTCAACTTTAAACACATTTATGTTATCTCATTGTCCCATACTAGTCCGGTTACCGGTCCCCAGTTAGAAGGTATTGAAATGTATAAGGTGGATAAAAGGTATATGTTCATTAGTATCGACTGAAGACAATGTAACATCTAATGCTAGATAGGCTATTTACGCTACGATCTTAGTCTTAGCAGCTTCTTTTCTGATGTTGTTCCGCAAAATAGCCCTGTTTAACCTTTTCCATGACTTTTTATACGAAACGAAATATATCCCACGTGACATTGCTATTTATATACATAATTTCAATGACAACATTGTTGAATTTTCACACTGTTCTATTTCAAATAAACCAATATTATCAGACTTCAACGAAATATTGACATGAATATTCATAAGATATGTAGGGTAACACCCTGTTCGTCCTACAACTAAATAATTCCGGAGAGCTTACATTTATTTTACGCTTCACATTTCCCTCATTCTTTTCTTTGATTATATTATAAAAGTTTAGAGGAAAAACAGAATCGTATGATTGAAAGTTATTTTGATGTTTCGCAAATAAAGAACCACTGGTTAAGTCTCCAGGAAGCAGACATCGAGCGTGATTAATATAAGCTTAAAGCTTGTTTCGCAATCGATGTAAAATAAATAAGTATAAACTAAATAAAGAACCATTGGTGGATTATTGTAGATTGGCTTTCTTTATATCGAAGTACATTAAGGTGCCAAAATTGAGTTTCCCAAAAGAATATTAAATGAACTAATTTTTATGAATTCTATTTTGATCAAACTTACCAAAATGTTAATATCATCTCATATCACTTTGGCCCATTTGAGTTTGGCTTTTGTATTTCTTATTAATATCTTAGAATAATCATTAGCTTTTGGTGCAATCAGAATTGGTCCTTCGGTGTTCTAAAACGGGCAGATCCCTTCCGATATTAATTTGACTTTAATATATTCGAATTATTACATAATTGAATTGTCGCGAATCCACTGTATTCCGTCATGGCGAATATCATCTACCACAAGACTATCATTTAAATATGGCAACCGATGAATGACAATCCGATTTACAAATCAGCCTTCCCGCGAGAAAACCAACAGTATGCTCTCTGCGTTAGGTATCGACCCAGATCGGCTTAAGCATGCCGCACAGGTTTTACCCAGATATCCACTGTTCACCTCCTGTGGATTTTTTGTTTCGGGAATCATTACTATATACCTCTATCCCCCTGAGACGGAATGGTCGAACCCGATCAGTCTGCGCGGATCTGGTCGATACATTAAGCAGAAGCCATTATGTTGGTTTTCTCGCGGAATGGCTCAAGTGTCTATGACCATCCTAGACCGAATTAGTTGTAGAGACTTGTGGCAGGATCACATAGCTATAGAAGAACGATTTTCTCCGAATCCGATATGATTGACTGTCTGAGTAAAACGTTTATTTTTCTCCCTCATCCATCGTACTTTCGGACAGATCGTAATAATGTGCATGCATTGGGCTAGCAAATTAGCGAGTACTGTAAATTCAGACCACACTACTTCTGATCACAAAACACTATCGGTATGCCAGATATACTTGACACTTTTCACGCTGAATTCCAGCGACACATATCATCATTGTATTTGATATAGTTGTTTTAATGTATCTCTCTGTTTATCTCTTTGTTTATCTCTCTGTTTATCTATCTCTCGCTACCCCCTTTCTCATCTCATTTTTATATATATTGTATTGTAACATGTAATGTTTGATTTTTGAATAATCTTCTCTTTTTTTTTTTAGATAAATGTTTTTTTTTTCTAATTAGTGGAGTAGGCTTTGCCATATATTGATACATGCATAGTGAACGATGTGGACCAGGACAAGACCGCACGGATGTACAGGCTTATGTTGGTTAACGTAGTTCGGAAATGTGAATTGAAATCGTGCATTACTGCGTATAGCGGAATAATAGTTATTAAGCTTCCGTGATGTCATGTTTAGTATCGATCACGCTAGTGAAGGTATATTTAAGTGCAAGCTAATCAGAAACCTTTAAATGATTCGTAACTGCACTAAGTATGCTTTTCCGGCTCATTTGTCCATATCAAATATGTATCGATAACAGAACAATCGCAATTCATCAATATTGATGTTAACACTTCTTCGGGAAACAGACTACTTTCCAAAATACGTCAAATCTTTACAAAGAAACAGGTTCGATCCCTGTCGGGTTCTATCATATGACTTTTAAAAAGTAGTATGTTGCCGGCCTTTCTTGGCGCTCATGATTTAGGTACTACAACAGATGTGCTACAGTTAGGACAAGCTTATTGGGTTGACAGGTAATGTATCTAAGAAACGCCGTGATATACATGAACTACTGTTTAAAGCAGAATAAAACGCCGTTTTAAACAAATATATTACTTGATTACTGTAAATAAAAGAAATGATATTTATGCCACACGCATGTTTCAACTAACAAAAGGTAACTGCTTTATAAGTTCTATAATCTCCATTACATTATGTAACTATGTCCTGTCACAATCGCAGTACCCGACGCCATGCACTGTTTATAATAAAAGATCAATAGTTAGCTTTCTTAATCACAAGAGACTTTCGCAGACAAATCAATCCTGTACAGGAAGATTTGCATTGTTCAACTTGGGAATAATTTAGTCTTCTGCTATCCATTGCAAACGCACTGTCTCGTCATAGCCTGTGTAACCCGTCTATAGTAAAAAGAAAAAGAAAAGCGAAGTGTGCTACTTCTTACAAATATCTACAAGTACCAAGCCTAATAGTACCTCTGTTTGATGGTATGTTTTGCCGTCATAGAGAGTCAAGGAGTCTTTCGACATACACAGGTCGTATCCAATCCCGTATTTAACAAGTGCCTTGCGCAAGCTAACATCAAATTGCCTTTTTCGAAAACATGTTATTGATCAAGGCCAGATGTGTTTATATGTCTCTGTCAAGGCCGAGAATACGTCACATGACTGGAGATTTCCAGAGGCTCTCAAGAGGTATATAAGTTTCAATTGAGGATAAATAACTGAAAACTTAATATCATGTTTCAAATATTTTTAATATTTTGCTCTTAAATATTATATTTCTTACGTCACTTATTTTCACTTAAATTTATTTCTTAAGGAAAACAATTAAAGGTTAGTATGCAGAACATTTCATTTTAAAACTTCACCTTATTAGTGCATCTCGTAGCATCGCCAACTTATAGTCGAACCAATCAATACGTTTCATTTCCTTACTTTCTTCGACATTATTCTTTAAATACAACATTTGATTGGTCTACAATCTGGATTATGTGTTTAATATCTAGGTAAAAACTGGCGTAAGACAGCAACCTCCGAAAAATACACATCTGCTTGAGTTGTATTTAAAAAATAAATCTTCGTCTTACTTCGTTTACTCGCTTGAGTCCTTGGACGTCATTATTCAATAATATGTTCCCTGAATATTGACAGCGGTTTTATTTTCGGTTGTGTGATGCTGTTATAAAAAGTACTTATTGATATCATGAATATAATCGAAACAGTCTCTATCAGTTACATTTATTCAGACTGAATTCAAACTGGACCAATGTCACTTTAAGATTGATTATTATCCCCGATGGGTATTTAATAGATTGTCGCGTGGGACCCTGTCGTATATTACATACATGTACACTCATTACCATTCACGGCTTCAGATATAAAAAAAAATACACGGAAAAAAGGCAAAACCATGGGGAATCAAAGCACTATGGTGCTGACGGCCTGGGGGCTGCAGGAAGAAAGGAGAAGTAGTGGAAATGTGAAAGGAAATAACAATTGCAGACTATAGTTATGTTATTCTTGTTAACAGATCATATCACACATAGTAATTATTATGAAACTGGCATTCGCAAAGTAGGAGCCCTATAACACTCACCTGAGAGCAAGAGCTCACAAGTATACAAATTAACATGTTTCGTCGCACCCTACGGTTCCCCAGGTGAATCCGCCACTGCATTTTCACGCGACTTCTTTGTTCTTCTACGTTCCACATGCGAATGTTACCAAGCTTCTATATTTGACCTATCGGCGCATTAATTTGGTTTTATTACTATGACCAGGGGCTAAAGCCCCAGGCCAAAAACCATGGGGATTTAACAAGGAATTTAATGTTAAGACGACGAAACGCTTGACTGTCCGAATACTCCATAGTATCCCTGGAAAGTTGTCCTAATTGCCCTGGAAGTCCTCGGAATTCATGGAAAATCTACAGCCGGTTCTCAGTGCGATCTTGGAGGTGTGTCCTTAAGAAAAGCACATGTTCCAGTCTGACCTAGAAGCGCATCGTAGAGCGTCAGGGGTTCGATCCCGGTAGTATTTCATTTCCCAGGATGTTTAGATTGGAATACAGAGGGACTACGCAAATCATGAGCAATTTCATCCATGGTGACAATGTTTTTTTTGAAAAGTCGTCTGCTGATATTGCGTCAAAATGCGTCAGGTTAAACATTTCAGGAAGGTCAAGATCCGCTTGATATTGTCTTGGTTAATGGGTACACGACATGATACTTATTATCCAACCAAAAAGGGGGATACGTATTTTTAAATTAAAGATGATATCGGCTTACCGTTTGTAATAAACCTAATATAAAGTCACAGGTGTTTCTTGGTAAAAACAAAAATTGGAATGGATCCGCTGGTAAATCAACCTTGTAGAAAGTGAACACCGTTGACAACAAGTCTCCGTATTAACAGCCATCGAATCAAAATACAATCATATAAATAAATCAAAGTACTTCTCCTAATTCGAGTTAAGTCAAGTTCTGATTGGCTAAACCATTTGAGATAGCTTACCAGAAATTGTACTTTGGCGAATTGAGAATTAGATTGAGAAGATGTTTATTTAGAATTGTTGTTACGTGCGTGTCCAGGACCAGCTAGCGCCTCGTCGATGTATTTTGTCTTTGTCGCAGTTTTCAAAGTCTATTCAGAATGGTAATGCTTTTACGACGATTTCTGTACCAATTTCAATACTGAGGTATTGTTATTGTTGACGGCCACAAGGGAGATAACTGATGTTGTAATTGTTTATTGTGTTACCGTCGTTAAATACAGTATATTGAATTGAATTGAGGTTTTTGCAACGATATATATTCAGGCGTTTTATTTCGTAACGAACTGTCTAACTTGAAATCAGTATTGTTTGGGTTTTACATATTGAGATATTCCAAAACCTCGGTAAACCGTCTGCTGTCTACTGTATTTTACATACGGGGCTGAAAGCGTTTAAAGACTGTACAATACTCTTTGATATGTCTTTGGTATCTCTTTGTTGTCTCTTTGTTGTCTCTTTGGTATCTCTTTGATATATCTGTGTTGTCTCTTTGATATATCTTTGATATCTCTATGTTGTCTCTTTGATATCCTTTTGACATATCTGCCCCTCGAAAACTTGGGTTATGTCTGCTTTAGGTAACACACAGCCTCGTTTTGAGGTCTTATTGATTCTCAGCAACGGAATAATAAAGGTAAATCGGCGAGAATGGATGGGGCTATAATTCTCGATTTATTCGGTCAAAATATGCACCAAGGACTTACTTACACGTAAACGACCATTGATGACCCTGTTAAGACTGGGCGACAACACATGCTCATAGTGATCGTCATTGCACGCAAATTCATGAAGAGCCTACATTGCCAAACGCAACTCAAATGTATTAAACAAGTATATCGTACAGAAGAAGTTTCTTCTATGAGCAATTTAATCCGGCTGTATGCTGTTTATATCGGTTGGTAACAATTACATGATATGACAACCACGTAGTTTGATCTGACTCTGAATGGTATTTCAATGCGCCACATACTTGTCTAAGAACCATCTAAAAGATAGTGATCCTATAGCAAGAATGTACACACATATCTTTATCTACAATTGTCATAAATATGCTTATGTTGGGTTTCGCAGAGCAACACTTGTTGAAAACGTGGTTATTGCCCTTATTTCCAAATCCTACATAGGACAATATGAAAATATCTACCTAAAAATAGAACAGTCTTTAACAAAACCAGTATAATAATGGAGTAGAGTTTAAAGCGTTGTGGCGAAAGAAGGAATTGCTCGTATTGAGCACTGTCATGTTTTTTCTATAATGTTTTTAACCGTCGTCTTGAGTGTCAATATAATTGAAAGGATTAAATGGCACGTTTAACAGTGCCAACGTTACGAAAGTTCATTAATGGAGACATTTCTTCGGAGCGTATGGAACCAATGCAGTTGAAGTCAAGTGCTATTTGTTCTGCTTGATTGCTTGTGGTGAAAATGACAGAAGTATCCCTTACCCATATACAACAAATCTGCAGCAGACGATTTTGAAAACGTAGGCACAAAAACCTGAAAAATCTCCATAAAAGAAAATAAAGTTGAAAATATTGTGGCCAATGGCTCATCATGAGCAATTTCATCTTGGGCCACAATGTTGTCAAAAGTCGTCTGCTGCTATTGCGTCAAAATACATATGCAAATGGGAAAGGGCTAAAGGAATAGAGGTTACATTGAATTAATATTGCAATGCCCGATATTTGATTTGTTTCTATAACAAACTGTTCCTTTACAGCTTATTTTCTAAAGACGCATTTCGTATAAAAGCTTTTCGATTTTCCAAAGCACTTCTATTTGCTTACACAGAATACGTGCGAAGTGATTTTCATTTATACTAAAGTATTTCATGACAGATGCGTTCATCACTTCGTTTAATCCTTAATGGACAGGCGTTCTCAATGAGAGCATCGTGAACTTCTCCAATTGGATAGGTATGGACAGTCTTATTTAGGAAATAGTAAAATCGTCGAACACGCGAACTATTTTGACTCGTTTTCAGCAGAAGGTTCAGGAAAACATTGTGAAAAATATGAGCTATTCTTATTTTGCAAAAGTAGTTTTCCCCTCGATTTAATAAACATAATTTCGTATCAGTGGATTTCCCACGTTTTGACTACATATAGGCTTATTGTCCGCTGCAGATTTGTTGTGTATGGGAAAGGGTTAAGCGACTGTTTTGGGATACTAGTAAAAACAACTAGATCTGTTCTTATATCACGAGTTAAACAATATTCACCATATCTCTCTCTATGCAAACCAATTTTCTAAAATCATTTCTAAAAAAAAGGGAAATCAACGTAAACAACAGTTGCTCCATTTGAGATTGATGTATAACTGTTCTACAAAGGACACTACCTTAAAATTGCAAGAATGCAGCATGTTCTAGAATAATTGCAAGAATGCACCATTTTCTATAATAATTGCGGTCGATTCCAGGGAGAAAGTCCTATATTTTGCAGGAAGCAAAGCGTTAACGAACTCGTTAACTCCGTCCCATCAAGACGAATGTTTCATTTGCTCATGGCAGAAAACCATTTAGGACAGTTAATCAGAATAATTGTGATTCTTGGCAAATGTCTCCTTTCCAGAATAGCACCGTGTCATCGTTACTCGGCAACGTTCCTCTGATGAGTAGAATAAACGAAACCGCTTGGCAAGCTTAAAACCAATGGAGTGTCTTTTTTTCTTTTTTACTAGAGAGACAGAGATACATAGAGAAATAAACAAGACAAAGAGTGAGAGAGAGAAATGATTCACAATGAGCAATTTCTCCTTTTAAAGCAATGTTTTGATCTTCTCTTCTTACACTTTCCTTTTTAGAGATCTTTCCGTATTTTGCCAAAGATGCATATTTTGTCGTAAAGGTTTAATTCTAAGAAAAGACTGATTCACTCCAGAAAGATGTCTTAAGCCTGAGTATTGATACAGGTTAAATGAATACAGCAGACAAATGGTGAACGTATTTGTATCGAGGTGTCCTTTTTAATAGATATTGGTGAAAACCACCATATACACACAGACAACGTCAGATGAACGCCATTTACCAAACGCATAACAGTAAATGAGCAGTTCCACGAGAAAACCAACATTGTTGACACTACATAAAGTATCGGACCGGATCAGCCTGCGCAATCCACGCAGGCTAACCCGGACAGACAATTTTCGCCTCCTGTGAATTTTCTGTTACATTAATCATTGCTCGATACATGTACCTCTATCCCACTGAGACGGCATGCATCGGCCCGGATAAGCCTGCACGGATTTCGTAGGCTGATCTGGTTCGATACATTACGCAGATTCCGTAATGTTTGTTTCCTCGTGGAACGGCTCAAACGTCGTCTGTGTAAGGACAAGCGTGAAACAATTGTTTTCATTCATCAAACAGTTGGCTGAATTATTTCTAGATTTGGAACCAATACAGGAAAGAATTAGGGAGAGTTTAAGTGGAATCCGAACTTAATTGCTATTTCCTAACTGGAGTAGAATGAACGTGATGTTTTCTTGTTTCTAACTGACAATAACGAGGAAAGGTCGCTTTAGTTGAATATTTAACCCTTTTCCCACATACCACAAATCTGCAGCTGACGACTTTAAAAACCTATATACAAAAATGTGAAAAGTCTCCATATATGGGAGTTTAATCATCAACAAGAGTTGAAAACATTGTGGCAAAAGGACAAAATTGTCTTCTGCTGCAGAGGCGTCAGAAAGCGTCTACACGTGGGATAGGGTTAAGCCGTTAACCTACTATGATATATTTAACATTCTAGAAGAAAACTGGGTACCAACTTGATTAAAGAGGTGTTTGAAAGTTAGCAGTGAGTTGGTAATTGGTAGTTGGGTATTCAATCTACTGCCAGAATTTAATATACAGCCAGCAAGTAGTTGGCAGTACGCCATATTACGATCTACAAATGGGAACCCATTGCCACGGGTACATTCCAACCAACTAGTAATTGGTAATTCCTCAAAAGTCAAAAGCGCAAATCTACTGCCAAGTGCGAATATCTTGCCAGATACCAATTACCAACTTACCGCCCACTTCACACACCTTGAATAGGAAAGGTATCAATTTAATACAGGAAATGTAGATTGTTGGTAAAGGAAATATTGCCCGCTTTGAAAACTGTTTCGAGGCTAGTCTGCTGCAAAGGCATCATGCTGTTTATATATACCGTACACTGTTTATATATACCGTACACTGTTTTATTATACCGTACACTGTTTATATATACCGTACACTGTTTATATATACCGTACACTGTTTATATATACCGTACACTGTTTTATTATACCGTACACTGTTTATATGTACCGTACACTGTTTTTATTATACCGTACACTGTTTTATTATACCGTACACTGTTTTATTATACCTCACGTGACTTGGTAATGTTAAGTTCTCATATACTGCTCATGGGCCATTTCTTATTAACACATTTTTGGGGTTTAGTAGTATTTAATACCTGATATCATAGTAGCTGTATACCTTATGTTTGTGAACACATTTTTAGTAAGACATGCATATATGGATATGTAAAATACAGTTGAGATCGGACAAGTCTTGCTTAATTGAGCTTTGCTGCAGCTGTAACCATTAAAGGCTTTGGTAAGCCTGTACGTATGTCAGACTCATCTAAGTCTTAACGATGTAAATGTTCAAACCTTCAGGTGAAACCTATTGGAAACGTCTGACGACAACCTCGAAGTGCATCGTTTCACGCCGAAACACCATTCCATGTTAATAGTATATATCATGATAATAAACACATTAACACTATTATCAGCATTAACAAGGGCATGATAAATGGTAGTAATACTCACAACAGTGTCTCGAATTAAAGAATAAACGGATGATGGTATACATTCAGTAATAACTTGTTACAATAATGCTTGGCTATTTACTATTTATGTACAATACAGTGTGGGGATAAACAGTATCATCAGTTTGAATAAATTGTTACAATAATGCTTGGCTATTTACTATTTATGTACAATACAGTGTGGGGGATAAACAGTATCATCAGTTTGAATAAATCGTTACAATATTGCTTTGCAGTACTATTTATGTACACTACAGTGCGGTGATAGACAGTATCATCAGTTTGAATAAATCGTTACAATATTGCTTGGCAGTACTATTTATGTACAATACAGTGCGGTGATAAACACTTTCATCAGTTTGAATAAATCGTTACAATAATACTTGGCAGTACTATTTATGTATAATACAGTGCGGTGATAAACACTTTCATCAGTTTGAATAAATCGTTACAATAATGCTTGGCAGTACTATTTATGTACAATACAGTGCGGTGATAAACACTTTCATCAGTTTGAATAAATCGTTACAATATTGCTTGGCAGTACTATTTATGTGCAATACAGTGCAGTGATAGACAGAATCATGAGTTTGAATAAATCGTTACAATAAGGCTTGGCAGTACTTTTATGAACAGTTCAACATCCTATATAAATCAGCATATACCATTTTTTTTAAATATAATAAATTCGATTCCTACAACCGGAAGGCTTGATTACGTTAGAGGAAGACAGTGGTGCAGAGGTTGAGTGTCGGACTCTCGTACCAAATGTCCAGGGTTCGAGACCCATGATAAGCAGGTTCTGACTTGGTGATTTATCCACACAAACGGCGCGAGTACTGGTTAAGTCTCCAGGAAGCAGACATTGATCGAGTTTAATATAAAATAAAAGCTTTTGAAAACAAGCTAAACATTGCTAATTTACTTAAGTATAGTTATTGAGTATAGTTGAACAAATTTGGGCAACAGGAGAAATTGCTAAGCATAAGAAAATTCAACCTTTGCTTCAATGTTTTCACAATTCGTCTGCTGCAAAGACGCCAAAATGCGTCTGTATGATAGAGAATGTTAACTGTATGATAGAGAATGTTAACTTATTTCCATTGTTCTTTTTTAGATCAACGTATTCCTACTGGAACTGGATGACTGTTTCCGTCTTGTGAGAATATGACTTGTTTGTTTAGTGTGGCATAGATATATTCCACACCAAATCGCATTCAACACTCTATTTTTCGTCTTGAGATTAAAACAAAATGTGTCTGTGTGTTAAAATGTCAAACATCGTTGAACCCAATAGACGTAAACTCCACAAACTGACTGTAGATTGTTTACGCATTTCATTCTCGAAGGAGTCGTTTCAAGTATATTTAGTTCTTTATTCGATGTATAAAATCTCTGGAGGGTATAGTGTGATTCCGCGGGATGTCTCACCGAGCGAGTTGTGTTCGAAGTCCTGTCATGTGCGTACAGGGATATCTCACCTGTTGCCTTTTGTTCGTACATTACCGAACCGAAAACTCTCATGCGATTTTTGAGGCTGGCAGACTAATATGGTTTTAAGTATGAACGGAACTTTGAATGGGGCAGATGATCTGTTGAGACTTTGGTGATATCTGACGAAATG
>JAUELF010242335.1:0-12491 GCA_031471495.1 Clinocardium nuttallii | reverse complement strand
CAGCCGGACATCAACCCAAGAACACTGAAGTAGATACCTTAAGTACATGTGTTCGAGTGTTGGTTTAACTCTGTCTCACTATACACAGCCGGACATCAACCCAGGAACACTGAAGTAGGTGCCATATCCACATGTGTTCGAGTGTTGGTTTAACTCTGTCTCGCTTTACACAGCCGGGCCTCAACCCAAGCACACTGAAGTAGGTGCCATATCCACATGTGTTCGAGTGTTGGTTTAACTCTGTCTCGCTATACACAGCGACATCAACCCGAGAACACTGCAGTAGGTACCATATCCACATGTGTTCGAGTGTTGGTTTAACTCTGTCTCGCTATACACAGCCGGACCTCAACCGAAGAACACTGAAGTAGGTACCCTATCGACATGTGTTCGAGCGTTGGTTTAACTCTGTCTCGCTATACACAGCCGGACATCAACCCAAGAACACTGAAGTAGATACCTTAAGTACATGTGTTCGAGTGTTGGTTTAACTCTGTCTCGCTATACACAGCAGGACATCAACTCAAGAACTCTGACGCAGGTACCGTGTCTATCTGCTTTTGAGTGAGGTGGACCACCAACAAAAAATAATTTAAAAAATACTAGGACTTTGTTGGCAATACAGCTAAGAGAGCAAAGAGAAAATCAGCCAACTGAGTTAAAAGAACACATTTCGGTTAAAAAAGTATAGAGGCAGGCAGTCACCAATACCAACGTTTCGGTTAAAAAAGCCATCATTCATTTGAAGCAAATGTGTTATACACAGCAGACATATTGCCTACATATATAGAACTGGCTGTTTTAAATTGAGAGCCTATCGAAAGCTACACATCCTCATCTGGCGTTGGAGATGTATTAGTTAGGGCCTTCAATTTGAGGGGGGAACACAATCACAGTCGTTAAAGTGTTTAAAGTGGCAGTAGTTGCTTCATCCAATTAGGCATAATTACAAACACAGATGAAATTAAAATATCAGTTTTGGTTTAGGCTGTGTATGACGGAAGACGGGACTTGAATCAGTCTACAGACGTGCTTTGCTCAAGGTCTGGAAAAGGGGGTTCCTGTCGTTGATAGTCCTAGGAAGACCTGTGCTAATATTGTTCGTAGAAAATCGATAGACATACAAAACATCCAATCTGAGAGGACATTATAATTGCGCGATAGATCGTCCATAATTATTGATCTAAACAAACCAAAACGAGAGATTTTCTTTTAATTGTAAAGAGTTTAAAACAAACAAACCGACAAATTTTAAATAGCCAATATAAAAAAATACAATAAAAAGGTTATTGCATGATTATGGAAATCTATTGTATTCGGACTCGTTCCTTCGGTAGTTCAAAGCCAAAGGAACTCGTCAAACACATCAGTTTTTCCCATGTATTGCAATAACATAAAAAAAATGTCAAAATAATAGAACAAGCTTTTTTTCTTTAGGCATAACGACTCATGTTTAAGGTTTGAAGTAATACCCAGGGTAACTGCTACTAATTATTTACCAGGAATGACTAAGGTCATAATGTGACTAAAGTTCTTCACCTTCAACCGATGGACTGAATAGTGTATTTTAAAAAATAGGAAGTACCCTATGAATAATGCTGTGTTGAGTACAGGTTGGAGAAATACCAGAAACACGGGGTTAGAATATATGGCCGCCGCAATGTTGAAATCCAATCCAAATAAAGTAAATGGCGTAATACAACTGAACAAATAATGCTGAAGGCGTCGTATAACACCGTTTGAATTGACATATACACATTTAGTTTGGTTACCTCCCTTGAGTTTGCGTTTTTGCAAAGGATTCAATCGGAACTGGCATAATTCTCCGAGACTACATACAAGACTTTCTATACACATGCCGTAAGACCGCTCTCGTATACCCATTTAGGGCGCTCCTAATGCCAGAACGTGGAGCACGTTTAAAACAACCATAGCTTGTTTTTCTCAACATTTTATCTTTGCCTAACACTAACTTTGCTGGAAATGAACATTTCAAATCATCGGTAAAGAGTGACAGTTCGGAATAACGCTAAACGTTGTCCATAACGTTTAATTTTATTGGCTGATTGCATGTCCAATCAAAACCAAGGAGAGATTAGCTTTTATCCTTCATATAGTAATGTCCAGCGAGGAACCAGTTTAATATAAATTTTGCTGCAGTGAAACAGCCTTAGCGTATCAATTCCGTCGATTGTTCATCCCACGTTGGCTTGGTTACAGTAACATTGCATGGTAGATGACACATTCGTTCCTTGTAGGAGTTAGTCAGATACTTCTCATTGCATAGAGGAACGAGAAGGAATGTAACAAGTAAAAACTCAAGGCAAAAATACATGAATTTTAGTTATACTAGAAAAAGTATCATGCATTTGGCTTTTTGGAGAAACATTAGTATTTCAAGGTAAGTAGACATGATAAGGAACATTAGTATTATAATTTCAAGGCAAAAATACATAATAAGTGACATTTGGCGAATCATTTGCATTGCATGGCCTGTGCAAAAAAGTAATATTTTATTACAAAACAATGAAAATGTGTATAATTTATTATTTCACTATGTGTGTACAAATATTGATTCTTATTAGACATCGATCGTGATTAATATAAGCTGAAATATGTAAAATAAAACAGTTGAGTTGGATATTTTAAATATCAATAACGTTTATCAGTCGTAATATTATCTCCTTAACCATGTGTTACGTGCATTAATTGTAGTCTTATCCAGGCAACCCTTTGCGCCAAAGAGATATGTAACTCCAACAGTTTTCAAAGTATTTGGTATGACCCGACTGGGAAATCAAATCCTGGTTTCACAGTTTAACCAATTTATCAACAGAGCTTTTAACACAAAGATCAACATTTCGATGCCAGTTTGTCCACCTGTTTTCGACACCTATTCCATCCTTATATATTGTAGTAGTTACTGGTAGTTGGTACTTCATAGTCTGCAATGTATAAGATAAACAAGTATAAGATTAAGCCATTAAACCTGATTTTAAACAGTGACCATAGAAAATATGAGCCGTCCCGCGACAAAAACCAACATTGTGGACTCTGCGTAAAGTATGGACTCGTATCAGCCTAAGCATGCCGCGAAGGCTTACCTGGACAGACAGGTTTCGCTTCCTGTGGATTTTCTTTTTCATGAGTCAATCCACTGTATATCTATGCCCCTGATACGGAATGTGTCGGCCCGGATTAGGCTGCACGGATTGCGCAGGCTGATCCGGGTCGATATATTACGCAGAGGCCATAATGATGGTTTTATTGTGGGTTGGCTTATATGCTCTTTGTTTAGTAACGATGACAATGCCTTTCACCAAGTGACTCTCCTTAAACAATTCCAGTATTCCATTACATCTCATCTACTTTCTTGTGAAATTTTATAAACCTTAGTGAGGCGTTAACAAACCGCACTACCAACCACATTCCTACCTTTGACCCGAAAACTACTCTCCCATTCTAATAACCAAGTTAACAGAACAAGAAATATCTGGAACTGTCAGTGAAGGTGATTTATTACCCCCACGAACTGATTTATTAATATAAACAAGTCATATATCAAGCGGACATTACTAAAACGTATTAACGGATAGTAATAATCAAATCATGCATTCAGCGATTCATGAGTATTATTTGCATTAGCGTACCGGCAAGATAGACAAAGTGGTTCGCTCTTCAAAAGGCCATATAAACTATGGACCCACAAATCGATATAATAATTCCAGTTTATACACCGAAATGCATTGTGGGGATACAATAATTCCAGTATATACCCCAAAATACACTGTTGAGATACTATAACCCCGATATGCAATATGGGGTAACCATTTTACCACGCGAATGAGCTGAAAGAAAGAAACATAACATTGATGTCTTCATATATACCTTCCCTATTCGTGACTGGTCCTTGTGATGGGTTTAAAGCTGTGTAATGATCTGAAAGAAAGAATCATACCAATGATGTCTTCATATAAACCTTCCCCATTCGTGGCTGGTCCTTGTGATAGGTTAAGAATTGTAAATTGACTTAAAAGAAAGAAGAAACATAACAACGATGTGTATATATATATACCTTCCCTATTCGTGACTGATCCTTGTGATAGTGTCAATGTTGTGTAATGAGCTGAAAGATAGAAACATACCATTGATGTTTTCATATAAACCATTCCATTCGTGACTGGTCCACGTGATGGTGTAAAAGTTGTGTGATGATCTGAAAGATAGAAACATACCATTGATGTTTTCATATAAACCATCCCATTCGTGACTGGTCCACGTGATGGTGTAAAAGTTGTGTGATGATCTGAAAGATAGAAACATACCATTGATGTATATATATATACCTTCCCCATTAGTGACTGGTCCATGTGATTGGGTAAAACTTGTGTGATGAGCTGAAAAATAGAAACATACCATTGATGTTTTCATATAAACCATCCCATTCGTGACTGGTAAAAGATGTTACACCATTAAATATGTGTAGTGAGCTGAATGAAAGACACATAACATCGATGTCTATATATTTAACTTCCCAATGCGTGACTGGTCCTTGTGATGGCTTTAAAGTTGTGCAATGAGCTGGAAGAAAAGAACATAACATTGATGTCTTCATATATACCGTCCCCATTCGTGATTGGTCCTTGTGATGGATTTAAAGTTGTACAATGAGCTGGAAGAAAGACACATAACATCGATGTCTATATATTTAACTTCCCAATGCGTGACTGGTCCTTGTGATGGATTTAAAGTTGTGCAATGAGCTGGAAGAAAGATACATAACGTCGATGAATATATATATACCGTCCTCATGCGTGACTGGTCCTTGTGATGGATTTAAAGTTGTGCAATGAGCTGCAAGAAAGAAACATAACATCGATGTCTATATATAGCTTTCCCATTAATGACTGGTCCTTGTGATGGATTTGAAGCTGTGTAATGAGCTGGAAGAAAGAAACATAACGTTGATGTCTTCATATATAGCTTTCCTATTAATGACTGGTCCTTGTGATGGATTTAAAGTTGTGCAATGAGCTGGAAGAAAGAAACATAACATTGATGTCTTCATATATATACCTTCCCCATTCGGGACTGGTCCTTGTGATGGATTTAAAGTTGTGTAATCAGCTGGAAGAAAAAAACATAACATTGATGTATATATATATACCGTCCCCATTCGTGACTGGTCCTTGTGATGGATTTAAAGTTGTGCAATGAGCTGGAAGAAAAGAACATAACATTGATGTCTTTATATATACCGTCCCCATTCGTGATTGGTCCTTGTGATGGATTTAAAGTTGTACAATGAGCTGGAAGAAAGATACATAACATTGATGTATATATATATATATATACCGTCCCCATTCGTGACTGGTCCTTGTGATGGATTTAAAGTTGTGCAATGATCTGGAAGAAAAGAACATAACATTGATTTCTTTATATATACCGTCCCCATTCGTGATTGGTCCTTGTGATGGATTTAAAGTTGTGCAATGAGCTGGAAGAAAGATACATAACGTCGATGACTATATATATACTAACCTTCAATATTCGGGACTGGTCCTATTGATGGCGTAGATGTTGGGTTATGAGCTGTAAGAAAGAATCATAAAATCGATGTCGTCATACCATCCCAATTCATGACTGATAAGTTTATGTTGTTAATGTAGGTAATGTCTAATGAGGCGACATAAAAACACATAATAGTTTTGGTTGACTGGTCTAAGTGGTGATGTTATGTTAGACAACGAAGACTATTTTGAGATGTTGTTTGCCGTTGGGTGATGATATTAGATTCAGTAAAGCAACCTATTCCCCTCAGAAGATTTGTTCCTGTAATGAAGTATTTGTTCGTCTTTGCTATATATCGACTAGTTTGAAAAACATGAACACAAGTAAAAATGCACGATTATAAAAAAGCCATTTAAACAAGCAGTAATACAAGACTTTAAATACATTTGCGAATAGTCTAATTCAGACTGCACGTTCGTACTGTCTAGCCTGTATCAATGTTGTGCGCTATTCCAGAAACAATGTCAATATAACTAACACTCACTAAACAACAAAGGAAGACTGCAACAGTTGATTGTTCGCAGACTTCAGACCAGTCCCTCTTAGACACATCCCTTGACAATAATGCAGATATGGGCAGTTTTCAAAAACAATTTGCAGGAATGGCATCAGATTTAAGTGATATCAAATCGGATCTGAAGGATATTATGAAGAAAAGCGACATAGAAAGCCTCATTACCACAACAGTCAAAGACATCATATCAACCCTCGAAGACAAAATCATAAAAGGGGTGGAAATAAAAATTAATGAGAAGTGTGAGCAATTACAGGATAAAATTGACTCATTAACATTTGAAAATGATCAACTAAAAGACAGTCTTCGGAGGAAGGAAGAGATGATAGATCAAAATAAAACCGACTTGAAAACATTATCAGAAAGCTCGTCAAATAGAATAAATGATGCCATTAAAATGGCAAATTATAACGAGCAATATTCGAGAAAAAACAATGTAAAAATTATGGACGTGAATCAAGAACATAACGAAACAACAGAAATATTAACAGGTAACGTTTGTGAGATCCTAAAACTCCGAGGAGTAGACCTACATAGACAAGACATCCTGGCCATACATCGGCTACCTTCAAAGAAAGATGGGCCTAAACCTGTTATAATAAAGACGATGAACAATAACATTAAGTCGAACATCATGAGACAAAGACAGTCAATGAAAACGGCAGGATTTCGACTAGCAGACGACGTCACCAAACTTAACACTGGTCTGATTAGTAGATTATTTCTTCATGCAGAAATAAAAAGTGCCTGGTTTTTCAATGGATCGGTGTACGGACAGACAAACCAGGATGAACGTGTTAAATTTGACATTTATGATAACATTTCAAAGGTTATACAGGACTCTAGATCAAAGCAAAAAAAATGGTAATTCTGTATCGTTTGTTCGCATATTTTCTGTGATGACGGGATTGGAATAGGGGTAAGGCCGTAAAGTCTTCACCCTACCCAATCACGATATCTCAGATACATTGTGTTGGGGTGAGTGTATTGACCCTTTCCCTCATACGTCATATCTGCAGCAGACGACTTTGAACGTATTTTGTCAGGGCATGGAGGGTCTCCATGGTTGAATGGATGGCCTATGGCGGGAAGTGGAAAACATTGTGTCAAAGGGAGAAATTGCACGTTTTGTGCAGTTTCTCCTTTTGTCACTGTGTTTTCAAAAAGCCGTCTGCTGCAGAGACGTCAGAAAGCGTATATATGGGGTGAAGGGTTGAATGCACTCACCATGATTAAATGCAGCGCATTCTGATAAGACATTACAAATTAGCACTGAACTAGCATATATAATGACAAATACTTTTTGTATGTGGTTTTGGGGTAAAAAGTGAATGAGTACACCTGAAGCTTATTTCTTTAATATACATTTCAGTAGTGGTATAAGAATCTCAGACACATGCAACTATAAGTTGTATAGCTCAAAAAATATATTGCAAAATGTTTTTCAATTAGGATACATTTGATTATAATATAGATCTAGCATTGACAGCAATACGAACGAGGCTAAGGTTGCTCATTGATGGTAATTACTCCTTTCCGCACATTGTTCTGAACTATAATTGGCTGCATGATACGATGAACATCGTGCACATGTAACTATAAAATTTACTTTTTTAAGGGCATGCGCACGATGTTCATAACGTGTGACAACGTGGTCAAATTATCAAATGGGTTTGGGAGGATCATGTTATACTTCACATCTGCAACAGAATAAGGGTTGAAATGTATTAAGTGTAACAACCTGCTCGTGCGTAGATGAGATGATCTTTCAAACTTACCATGTGATGATTACACGAAGGATGAGCAGCGACGTTCAATGTAGCGTCTCATTATAAATATTATTTGATTTGCTTTATACTGAACTTATTAGATAAAAAAACCGACAAACAAACTCCATGAAGGACAAGCAGTGATGGTCGCTGTGGCGTCCCATGGTAGTCGAAGGGTCGTTTTTCTCTTTCTTCTTTATTTGATCTGTTTATTTCCCATATTATTATTTGAATTGTCTGATTTGTACTTCGAGTGCTTTACTGGTTTATTGTTTAGGCATTAATGTTTAGTTGTTTGAATTAGACTATTCAATCGACAAAATGAAATGACAATTCAATTATATGAGTTGTGCTTCAGGTGCTATACTAGTGTATTATTTAAACATTAATGTTTTGTCACAAAATGAATGTTAATTCAATGATTAAAAATAATCACGCCCCCTTCCAACGGTGTGTTATGACAACAGTTATTATGTCTACAATGTCACGCCCTCTAAAACGTAATATTTTGTCATCAAATCAATTTTATGCTTCTTTATTTACATTGACCAATGAAAAAATGGCCTGTCACGGTTTACGATTTTGGTCAGTGGTGAAAGTTATCTGATTGGACAATTTTTTTCTTGTCTTTGCTATCGGCGGAAATAATTGCCCATGGTACACTATTACACATGATAATTGAATAATCCCTAAAATCCCGTTGAGTAAAGGTCTTTTCATACATTTTTTCCACAATAATCTGACATGTAAATCATAAGAACACACATAAGTGTAATAGATTATTTCTTTTTTGAGATATCTCATTCATCAATATGCTTTTATACATATTTCTTAACAAAATTATTCCTATACGTGTGTATAGGCAACAGTGTACTGCTATTAAGTGTGGAATTTGTACTGTAAAAGACTATTCAGTAATGACTTTTATAAATAAATTACCAGTTGGACAATCTTAAGATTCACTCGTACAATTGTCGTGGTCTAAACAATAGTAAGAAGCGCCAAGATATTTTCAATTTATTCAAAGAAAAGAATACTGATATTCTATGCCTACAAGAAACTCACTTCACTGAAAGCATTGAAAAAAATATATATTCTGAATGGAATGGAAGCTGTTACTTTAGCCATGGTACATCCAACTCAAAAGGCGTTGCAATATTATTCAAAAAGCAGCTAGACATTAAAATCCTCAATTGCAAAAAAGACGGAAATGGAAATTATTTAATCCTGGAACTTATTTTTTGCGATACTACTTTTAACCTAATCACTTTGTATGCACCTAATATTGATGATCCAAATTTTTTTAAAAATATTTTCAGTGAAATTGACTCACTTTCAAACACAGAAAACTATATTATATGCGGAGACTTTAACTTAGTACTTGATCCCAACTTAGACTATGAAAACTACAAATCGTGTAATCATAATAAAAAAGCAAGAAAAGTAATTCAATGTAATATAAATGATAGAAATCTCGTAGACCCCTTTAGAGAGTTACAGGGAAATTCAAGAAAGTACACGTGGAAACGGCTCACACCTTTACAAAAAGGCAGACTTGATTTCTATTTAATAACTAGTGACATGAAACCATTCTTAAGGAATTGTGATATCGATTTAAGTTATAAATCTGATCACTCGATTACTGTGCTTGAATTACAATTTTCAGATGTAAAACACGGAAAAGGTCTATGGAAATTCAACAATTCGTTACTTCATGACATTGATTATATAAATTGCATAAATGAAAAGATTGATGAAATTATACGTCAATACTGCTTGCCTGTTTATGATACTGATTATGTCTTAAATACGGAAAGGTCACACATACAATTAGTCATTAATGATCAACTTTTCTTAGAAACCCTTTTAATGGAGATACGTGGAAAGACTATATCTTTTTCTAGTTACAGAGCCAAAGAAAGAAATAAGTGTGAAAATTTACTATTATCTGAAATTTTATATTTAGAAACTTGCTTAGATGACAATAATAAAGAAAGACTTCTTCAACTTCAATCTGAATTACAAGAGTTAAGACAACACAAGCTTAAGGGATACTTTGTACGGTCACGATCAAAATGGATCGATGATGGCGAAAAAGTAACGAACTATTTTTGTAATCTTGAAAAACAACACAATTCATCAAAATCCTTTAAGTTTATTGAAAAACAAGACGGAACCAAAATCTTTAGTCAAGATGAAATAATGCATGAAACAAAAACTTTTTATGAAAACTTATATAGTGAACAAGATACATTAAAAAACTTCAATTTGGAAGAGTTTCTGCAAAATGCAAGTGTAAATAAGTTAAACGCTAATAGAGCAACACAATTGGAGGGTCTTTTGAATTACCAAGAAGTAACTCATACTTTAAAAAATATGAATAATGACAAAAGTCCCGGATGTGATGGATTTACGGCAAATTTCTATAAAGTATTCTGGTCTAAAATTGGTCATTTTGTTGTAAGATGTCTAAACTATGCTTATATTAACGACTCATTTTCAAGTAATATCAAATCCGGAATAATTACATGTATCCCTAAAGATAATAAACCTAAACAGTTCTTAAAAAATTGGAGACCTATAACACTATTAAATGTATTGTACAAATTAGCTTCGGGAACAATAGCAAACAGACTAAAAACAGTACTGGATGATTTAATCTCAAATGATCAAACTGGTTTTCTAAAGGGTCGGTTTATAGGCGAAAACACTCGACTAGTCTATGATGTGATGAAATATTGTGAGGACAATAATATTCCAGGACTATTGATGTTAATCGATTTTGAAAAAGCCTTCGATTCTGTATCTTTCGATTTTATCTCAAAAACTCTTGATTACTTTAAATTTGGCCCAATGTTCAAAAAGTGGATACACTCATTTTTATACAATACGCAGGTAAGCGTTCAGTTGAATGGCTTTCTGTCGGAATTCTTTACGGTTAAAAGGGGCTGTCGCCAAGGGGACCCAGTCTCATCTTATATCTTCATCTTGTGTTCGGAAATTCTAAGCATTAAAATAAAACAATGCAAAGATATAAAAGGAATACAAATAAAGGAAACGGAATATCTCATTAGTCAATTCGCTGATGATACCACTTTGCTCTTGGACGGGACAGAAAACTCTCTGAAAAGTGTTTTAAAAGTACTGTATACTTTCTCTATTATGTCAGGACTAAAATGTAATTTCGATAAAACGAAGCTTATCTGGATAGGGTCGCGCAAATATAGTATACATTCAATAAAAACAAAGTGGAAATTAACCTGGGGTGAAACGCAGTTTAAGTTACTTGGCATTATTTTTGACGTAAACCTTAAAAAAATGAATGATCTAAATTTTGAGCCAAAGCTTAAAAGCATTTCTAAAGTTATAAATTATTGGAAAAGAAGGAAATTAACACCTATTGGTAGAATAACAGTCGTAAAAACACTCCTTATTCCAATTTTAACACATTTATTTATTAGCCTTCCGTCTCCAAAAGCAGATATTATAAAACATTTAAATGAAACACTCTATAGATTTGTTTGGGACGGAAAAGCTAAAATAAAACAAACAATTTTCATTAAGGGTTATGAGGACGGGGGTCTTAAAATGATAGACATCAAAAGTTTTATCCATAGCATGAAATTAAAATGGCTTAAGAACTTAATAACATGTAAAAATAACAAGTGCTATGAAATGATATATAATTTATTTGACGTACGAAAAATAATTAATTTAGGAAAAATCTTTTGTGAACATACTTCAAATATCGTGAAAAACGATTTTTGGGTTGACGTTTTAAAATCATACATTGAATACATAAACAAAATTAAAATAAACTCTTGGGATAAAATATTAAACATGCCTTTGTTCTACAATGAACATTTTAAAATCAATTCGAAATTTATCTATGTCAAAGAACTGTATGATAGAGGAGTTAGAATGGTGAGAGATATAATGGATAACAATGGGAATTTTATTAGCTTAGAAAATATTGAGACCATTTTAGGCAAAAAATTTAACTTTTTAATGTATTATGGTTTATTGAAATCAGTTCAAACGTTTATGGGTAAAACAAATAATAGCGGCATTGACGGTCTTGTATTGGCAGATTACGGTCCTGGTATAAATATATATTTAAAAGAAATTCTAATCAATAAAGATACAAATAAATTAATTTATAAAACACTTACTAGTAACGAGGAAATTCCTACTAGTCAACATAAATGGGTATCTCTCTACCCTAATATACAATTTAATTGGAAAAAGATATACGGGAACACGTTTAAATGTACTAAAGACTCATATATTCAATGGATGCAAACGAAGATTATTCATAGGTTTTTCCCAACTAATTCTCTTCTACAAAAAATGAATCTTAAGCCAAGTAACACATGCTCTTTTTGTGATAAAAGCGAAGAAACGCTACTCCATTTGTTTTATGAATGTGAAAAAGTTAAACCAATTTTACAACATTTAATATTATTGGTAAGAGAAATAGACCCATTAATACAAATAAATAGCGCAAATATCCTTATAGGCTGTTGTAATGATGATTATAAATTAGACACGATGTTATTGTATTTCAAAAGATATATTGTATCATGCAAATCAAAATCAAATAATCCATCAATTGTGGGCCTTAAGAACAGCTTCCA
>JAUELF010242324.1:0-12492 GCA_031471495.1 Clinocardium nuttallii | reverse complement strand
TCCACACAACAATCTTCCCAAGCAACTGGCTGCTTTTCCACATAGACTTAGCCCATTGGTGGAAGACGAATGACACAAGTCACATTGACTTTTGTCAAACGTCAGAAATAAGATGGCCAAGCGGGATTCAAACTCACAACCTCTGAAAGTTGAAAACATTGTGGCAATGGGAGAAATTGCTCGTTTTCAAATGTCGTCTGCTGCAGAGGCGTCATAAAGCATCTGTATGTGGAAAAGGTTTAAGAATATAATGCCAATCCATTGCATTCAACAACAACAAAAAAAGAACTTCCATTCCAACAATTGATCAAGCTTTGAAATTATCATCCGGATAGTTTTTGCAAACCATGATTAGTTGAAAACCCTATAGGTTAATTCAATTCAATGCTTCATACAAGTTTAAACAAGAAGTGACTAGAAATTTGTGAGATAATTACTTACTTTGAATAATACATGTTTCTCATTTAGAGACAAAAAATATATGCTTGACTAATTACTACATAAAATTATGTAATTTGTGACCATGCATGAACAACTTCTCCTTTTGCCAAACTGTTTTCAACAATTAAACTTCCCCTTTTAGAGATTTTCCACAATGTTGTCTAGATGTTCTCAAAATAGTTTTTTGCTGATTTCTGTATGTGGAAAAAAAGGTAACACTTTCTCATAATGAGTGTTGTCCTCAATTTTCAATTTGAATGAAGCAAAACTAATTGCATAATAAATTATGAGCATCAAAAGTCATTAATATATCTTTCTGTTTGAATTGTTTTTAAAATCAATAGTGATCTATTTAAACTGATCAATAAATGAAATTATGGAAGTAAATATCAATCATTGCTAGGCTGCAAATGAGCAAACAAATCATTACCTGAACCTTGCCTTGGGAAAACCAACTTGCAGAATTGTGCATTCAATGCATGTAGAATCCAATCAGACTGCTGCTGTGTACTGCTGTCATTGGTTAACCCTTTCCCATATACAACAATTCTGCAGCAGACGACTTTAAACATATTTTGACAAAATATAGAAAATCTTTATAATTGAATGGATATCCTATGACAAAAAGTGGAAAACATTGTGGCAAAAGGAGAAATTGCACGTCTTGTGCAATTTCCTCTTTTTTCACTATGTTTTCAAGAAGCCGCCTGCTGCAGCAGACGACTTTTGAAAACACTCTGGCAATTAAAATTTGGTCTGCGACACACGCTCTTCCAAAAATGCATTTTTCACTAAATTTTTTTAATCTATGTATTGGAAATACTTGACCCAGGCTTTTCTTTAAATAAGGTCAGGTCAAGAAGACACCCTACCCGACACAATATGACCATGGTTGACTACAGTAGTTCTCACCATAATCAAACCATGGTCAGTGTATGGATCAGCTATGGACAAACTTATATTGTTGAACAATGGTAAATCTAATTTGACCATGAACCAGGGTTTGTTATACAGGCCTCTATGAGTTTGACTAGTGTGCTCACCATGATGAACCTAATTTTACCATTGTCTCTTGACATATTTCAAGAACGAGATTCGAGACTGAGCATATCAAGCGAAATCTCTGATTTGTTCATATTCCCTTTTGATGCATCTGTAGCGGACTCATATTTTATGAATAGCCTGTGTACCGAGGATGCTCTTTACCAGAAATGAGATTCATGTTTTCTACTTACCCGTTGGAAAAAATCATCCGCTGCTTCATCCCGATTCTCCCAGTTTCCTGAAAGTAAACAGTATGGTAATTTCAACCTTCTGTAGCAGACATTCTATCTTATGAAGTGATTCATTTTGGTTTATTTCACATTTTCTTGAAAAAAGATGGTGGCAGGATCTAATTCATTCCAAGATTTTCAATTCTTTTTCCAATACAGATATCATTTGACACTGCTGGAACTTACAATTTTTTAACAAGTTTTTACTCACATATCTGTAGCAGACGACTTTGAAAAAACACCTGCAAAAGTGTTAAAAATCCCTTTAAATGCGAGATTAATTATCAAAAAAAGTTGAAAACACTGTGGCAAAAGGAGAAATTGTTCATTATGAGCAATTTCTTCTTCTACCAGAGTGTTTTTAAAAGTCGTCTGCTGCAGATGCATCAAAATGCGTCTATATATGGGAAATGGTTAATATGTACTTACATCTTTTTAGAAGTTATTTGTCTTTAATTTACTCAAATATTTCCAAAGCAGACAAATTTTCAAAACATGATATCATGTGAACGTTTTTTTAAGATAATACTTGAGGTTGAAGCGAATCTAGCAAATAATTACTTGGCAGCAATTTTCTCAGAATTGTCTATACCTAGGCTTAAGGTTTTGCATGTGATATTTCAAATTCATAATCTTTGATCCTTCTCAAAGTCATTGTTATACATTTAAATCTTTCACCAAAAAAGTAATTCAATTTTACAGATAACTTGAAAAAACAAATTATCGTTTTAATTCCACCTAAGCCTTCTTCTTTATCCCTTTCCAACATACCCATGTATCTGCAAAAAATGTTTTTTGGATAGCTCTACAATTAATTATGACAAGGGCTAACGATTAAGGGGTCTTGATTGATTGATGGATTGTTTGGTGTTTTAGTCGAATTTCAACAATTTTTCAGTAATATCACGGGGTTTCCTGGGTAAGTTACCAGTATTACTGGTCCATTTATCCTGACACCAGCCAGTCAGTCATAATGCAACGCTGAGCGCCAAAGAAGAACAGCCAACACTACTATTTCTTAATGGTATATCAAGGGGTCTTGACATTGAATCCTTACTAAGCCATATATTCTTCTAAATGATTGAACAAGAGGGTGATAGTATAACAATATGTAACAACTAATATCTGTGATAAATTGAGTGAGAATGAGTGAGAATGAAACTGAAATATATGAAAGAGGACCACCAAAGGATCATTCCTGTGAAGTTTGAATGATACTGGTCCAATGGTTTAGGAGGAAATGTTGTTTGCCTCTTTTCTGATTTTGTGGCTATATTTTTTCACTGAAGGAACATTAATTTTCTGCTAAATTATAAAGTTTTTTCAATTTGCCACTTTTTTCATGCTGCCTTTCTGTCCTGTTTTTCAACAAATCAATATGGCTTGAACAGTTTTTGTGGAGGAATCGTTTTTAACCCTTTCACTCATACAACAATTTTGCAGCAGACGACTTTGAACATATTTTGTCAAAAAATGGAAAATATCTTTAATTGAATGGATAACCTATGACGAAAAGTGGAAAACATTGTGGCAAAAGGAGATATTGCACGCTTTGTGCAATTTCTTCTTTTGTCACGATGTTTTCAAAAAGCCGTCTACTGCAGAGGCGTCAGAAAGCGTCTATATGAGGGAAAGGGTTAACAGATTTTGTGGAGGGTCTCACAGGAATCGTTTTTAACAAATTTTATTGGAAGCGGACAGGGTGTTTCAGAGAAGAAGAATTTTAAAGGGCATTCCAAACAACCACTGTCTTATCTGGATTTACACTATTTGCAAATTATTCACAGCTTTCACAAAACTTCTGGCAATTTAGCCATGCAGTTCAATGTATATATATTAATTAAACATCATTGATGCACACATTATCTTTAACCCCACTTATCAAAAATAAAATGTAAATTTTCCTAAAACCTGGCACACATAAAGTACAATTAATTAATTTAGTAATGGGTCGAGTCTGATCTATTAAGTTACATTCATTTATTATCAAGTTGATTGACATATGATATAGGCCTGTGTAATCTCAATGCCTCGTTTCTGCACAATTCTGCTACTGATAAAGATTACGCCAACATAAAAACCTGAGAACCAAGTAGCAATAAAACAGGAATGAGTCAACAAAGCAGGAAAAGCAACAAGATGGGGGGAAAAAATGTATTGCTAGAATCTTCAATTATTATTTCTTAGACATAAACCCTTTCCCTCATATATATATAGACACATTTTGACGCATCTGCAGCAGACGACTTTTGAAAACACTGTGACAACAGGTGAAATTGCTAGGTTTCAACTTTTTTCAATAATTATACTTTCATTTATAGAGCTTTTTCATGTTTTTGCAATAATGATTATTTTCAAAGTCGTCTGCTGCAGATTTGTTGTATGTGGGTAAGGGGGTTTAGTTATATTCTAGCCGTTACAAACATTTTGTTGTTAATATATATATACCATTACCTGATGCAATATTTTATAGGATGCTGCTATAAACACACATACAATAAATCTGCAGCAAGAAAACTTTGAAAACATGTCATAAAGACACAAGAAATATAATTATATAGATCCATATGAAGGTTTACTTATTAATTACTGACAAAAGTTGAAAACATTGTGGCAAAAAGGAGAAATAACTTGTTTTGAGCAATTTCTAGTTTTGTCACAATGTTTCAGAAAGTCATCTGCTGTGGAGGCGTCAGAAAGCGTCTATATGAGGGAAAGGGTTAACCCTTACACATATACAACAACATTGAAAAAGATCATACTTCCAAAGGATTTTTAACGAACTATTGCAAACAAATGACTGCTTAATTATCTAATAGAGTTGAAAACATGGTGCCACAATGTTTTCATAAGTCGTCTGCTGCAGATGCATCAAAAAGGAAACTGAATTAATTTTAAAAAAACGTCGAAGTACAAAAATGAAAATTGATATTCGATAGTTTGAAGTATATTTAGATATAATGTTTCAAAATCCTCTGCTGAATTAAGATGCATCTGCAAGTGCACCCATGGTTAACTTTGGGGTGCTCAAAACGTAAATGACAAAAAAGATATCATATACTTTTGCTACAGATCATGATTAGCAATGGTTCCTTTTCATTCAATGGTTTTTTTTAAAAGTTGTTTGCTATAGACATGTCAAAAGTCATCTGTTCCCATGGAAGGATTCAGCTAAACAGACCTGGCAATAAAAAGCAGTATGAAAATGTAACAGAAAGATAAGTAAGTACTGTTTAACCAGATTATAACTTCCAGCCTATTTGAACCCTAGAAACAGGGATCGGTTTTTTACAGGTTTATTATGTAGTTTGACTCTGATTTCAACCTAATCAACTTGTATGAACATTGTAACATTCTTAGTAGAATCATAGCTACTTTTTTTTTTATCCCCTTCATGTTTTCTAAGTCGTCTGCTGCAGATTTGTCTTATGAGGGAAGGGTTGATGGACATGGAGAACAGATGATATTATGCCAATACAAGAAATGGGCTAATTAAAAGTTATTAAAGTTAATCATGATGAGATTAAGAAGGATAATAAAGTTAAAACTTCTTTAAACCCTTTCCCACTTGCAGATGTGTATTGGCCCATCTGTAGGAAACAAGCAGTACAATGAGACTCTGCTCATGATGAGCAATTTCACCTTTTGCAACAACTAATGTTTATACTCAATTTAAGAATAAAACTTTTCAATCTTATGGTTTTTCCCATGTTCCATATTTTTCTGATGTTTTCAATGTCTTCTGCTGCAGATTTGTTTTATCTGGGAAAAGGTTAAAAATTAGTGTGTTAAACTATTTGTTACTTTTTTTCAGTGCATCAGGGAACGGATTAATTAAAATCCAAAATACAATCCAACCTGTGTTTAAAGACCACCATTGGAAGTGAGCAATCTGGTCTTTGTTTACAAGTGGTCTTTAATAAAAGGGTCATTTATGCAGAAATGAGTAATTTTTTAAATCAAAAGTGTGGTTGCTTAATAGACAGGGAATTGTTAAAAACAAAGGTACATGTTTGACTGTACACTAAAGTCAATTTTCAGGTGGAATGGCTATCATTATTGTTGTACCCCATTTTGGTATGCCATGCCCTTAATTTGTTCTAAGTACAATCTACAGAGTTGGTAGTAATAATCTCATCTGGAATATCACCTAGTCCTAACCACAAATTCTGATGACTCATTTCCTTTCATAATTCCATAGCTCAAATTCATGGGTTACGTGACCTTGCAGCATTTGTAAACATTTGAGTAAAAGGAAACATTGACAATATTGGATTGATTGATTGATTAGGGTTTAATGCCGCTTTTAACAATTTCTCAGTCATATCACGGCAGCCAGTTCACCTCACCTACTCATGTGTTTCCTTGTTTTCTCACACCAGTACTCCACACAACAATCTTCCCAAGCAACTGGCTGCTTTTCCACATATACTTAGCCCGTTGGTGGAAGGCGAATGACGCATGTCGCATTGACTTTTGTTAAACGTCGGAAAGAAAGTTGGCCGAGCCGGAATTCGAACTCACAACCCCCGGATTGACAGCCCGCGTCGTTACCGACTGAGCTATCGGGAATTAATTAATATGGAAATGAAGAAGGATTTTAATTGGTGTATTGTGACCTACATTGTATATACTATTGAACTAAACGTGGGCGAATACTGTGTTACGTGCACTAAAAACATGTGAATACCTAAAACAACTCACAATTAAATAACATGTACGAAACCGTTGTCCACACGTTAAAACCCTTGTTTACGGAGATATGTGAACTGCGTCGTTCTAAAATAGGTACGACCATGTATGAATAGTGACTTTATCCTTTCCTAGATGCTTATTGTACGCATCTCCAGCAAAGTGCATAGGCAACACTATGAAACATATGTGTAGATTAAATAATAAAATTGAATCGAAGTGAAAACGAGGAGTCTTCTTTTTCCCTTTTAGCCACAATGTGTAACATTATTCAATATATACATATATATATATATATATATAGTTTCGTGTAAGAAGAACTTCTTTATGTTTACCTTAGGGTAATATCCAAGTCTTCTTCTTTAAATTGGTTGTATGTGGGAAAGGGTTAAGGCATTTCCACAGTCACGATCCGCCTGCAAAATAGAAAGAGTTGAATGTGTAAATCCTGACTGAAAAACTAACAGTAGCTCTAGATTGATTGTTTGGTGTTTTACGCCGCTTTAAACAATTGTTCAGTTAAATCACGGCGTGTTCTTGGTTGGTAAAGTACCAGTACTACTGGTCCATTTATCCTGACAACTGCTAGTCAGTCGTAACGCCGCAACCCTGACCACCAAGCAGGGCCTCCATTACTAAGATTTGTTTTAAGATTGAACCCGCGACCTCCCGCACACGAGGCGGACGCTCAATTACTACACCACCGAGGCTGTACTAACACTGTAGCACAACCGGTTGCACCATAAACTACATCCCTGTTACACTATCAAGAAGACAGAGCCATGAGTTCTATCACGTGACATGGATCGGTTAACTCTTTTAACATTTGCAGACGACTGTTCACGCTTCTGAAAAGATTACTTTTGAAATATTTGTGGCAAAAGGAGAAATTGCTCATAATGAGCAAAAAATTCTCCCTTTGTCACAATGATTTCCACTTTAGAGATTTAGAGATTTTCTATATTTTTTTCTAGATGTTTTAAAAGTCGTCTGTTGCAGATATGGTGTAAATTGGAAAGGGTTAATTGGGTGTAGGAGAGAATTATCCGTTGTCTTCCTAACTCTAATACTACCATTAATTTACTCTAAATTACATGCCCGGATGTAGTCTTTAATTCTATTTTCCGGCAACAAAATTTATTACGATTCAATTTTAATTCAATTTAGTTGGCAAAATCAACACATACAAGCCTTTGGCCAATACGAAGCACGAAAGAGACAATTATGACTAGAGAAACAAGAAAGCATACATAACATGGAAAACAATTAGAAGTAATGTATGCGAAAGCATATTTCGTATATATGTGATACAGCAATACTTTTGTTTAAACAATATTGTTTTTATATTCTAATTTACATGTACATCATATAACACTTCCTATCAAATATATACACAAAATAAATTCCTTCTTTGTTTCCATGTAAATCGACCAGTTTCAGTCCTCAATTGTCACACTTTCTAAGCGTTTTCCATGTAGAACACCATATATCATTGAAAAGAGTTACCTCTTAGCTTTAAAAAATCCAAAGAAAATGTAGGGCCATGCACTCGCCAGGCGAAAAAGGTTACCGTAATTTTGGACAAAATCGGGCCCGGATAAACCGGTGTTTAGCATTCTCTACTTTCACTTTTATAACAAGTTCAAAATACTAAAAGTGATCAAATCAATCATTTCCAGTGTATCCTATACACATTCACAATGCATTTAAACTCAATGTCATATATTTAATAAAATCATTCAATACATGTGTACATACACCCAGTTCTACACACACAAAGGTTTATTTGGGGATTATAGTAGGCCTACTGTAGATCAGCACGTCAGCGGATGTATTCAGCGTAATTTGTCAGCGGATGTATTCATGTTCCCATCCACATACTCAAGCGTAGTGTCCGCCTCGGGTGCGGGAGGTAGTGGGTTGATCCCCGGGCCGGGTCATGCCAAAGGCTTTAACAATAATAGTAATAGCTGCCCTCCTATTTATGCACACTTGATTGTCTAAAATAAAACTGCTTTATGTACTTTGTCCATAATATTTCGTAATGAGGGCAAACCAGTATAGGCTGCATGCAAGCTTTTGTTTTGCAATCGATGTAAAAGAAATACGTTTATATTGATGATGAGTTGGCTTAAACATCCAACTTTAAGGAGGTACTGAACTGAGAAGTGGATATTTAAAAAAAAGAAATGGAACATTGTTAATAATTTGTTTGATTATGTTGTCATTTAAAACAAGTTTAGTCATTATGCCTTTTTATGATGCTTCAAAACTTCATACATAGTGGATTAAATTGGTTTGACATAAAGAGCTGACTTTTTTCGTGAGCCTTTCAAGCGCTGCCCAAGGCCATGTTTGATTATATAATATAGCTTGGTAAAAGACGATATCAAAATCCATATATATATCGTAATAAAACAATCTAAAACATATTATTGTATCATATGCTTTTGAAAATAAATAGAAACTATTGGAATACTTTAATGACAATTGAATATGTTTGAAAATTTAATATGTTTGAAAATTTAATGAATAGTTATTCATATTTTAACATTGTTATACATTAAGACTGGAACCATTAATAATTAGTGGTCCATATGTTAACATTGTTATACATTAAGACTGGAACCACTAATAATTAGTGGTCCCAAAATAAGACAAGAAAAACTGAACATTTTGCTCAGTGACATATACTTTTTTTTATAAATATTGATCAATGATAGTTATTGCAATAATCTGAATACATTTCAGAAATAGTTAAATATTATAAAAATGTTTTTTCCTTATTTTAAAGTTTTGAACTTGTCTATTCTTACACCTGATAGATATGGGTTCTCATTAGGGACAAATAGCCTCTAATTTTTAGGTTTAATTACAACATATCACGTTAACGTCCAACGATATGGATAAATTATTTCAGAATGAGATTTAAACCACAAGAAGACAAACAATTAGCATATTTTATCTTTAAAATATTGGTAAATTGCATGAAACGTGGTTTTTTTTTTCACGTAGCAAAAACATTGCATATCATAAGGCTTTCATAAATAAATCTAGCAAAATAAATAAGCACAGCAACATACTATGTTTTGTGGTGTGTTGTTTTGTATTATCCATACATCCAACTTTAAAAAAAACCCACTGTTACAACAATAGTTAAATATTATAACAAATCCACTTTTTCAGCTCAGTACATCCTTAAACGTATAACTTGCGATACGTGTCAATTGAATCGCATGTTTGCCTGTTCCGATAAGATCTGAACAGCATGTTGCAGTTATCATACGTTAATCTTTGCATAGTTTTGATCTCTCTTAAAACTATTAACCCTTTCCCACAAGCAATTAATCTGCAGTAGACGACTTTGAAAACGTACTGACAAAAACATGAAAAATCTCTGTAAATGAGCAATTTCACCTTTGGCCACAATGTTTTCAAAAGTCGTCTGCTTCTTTTGCGTCAAAATTGGTCTGCAGGTGGAAAAGGATTAAATGATTTCTTTCTTCGAAGTTTTTTCCCCAAAACAGTTAGATTCAATATCACTTTTTTCAGAAGTTTGCAAAGTTTTTAATCACTAGTATATTTAATTCAATATCACTATATTCAGAAGTTTGCAAAGTTTTTAGTCACTAGTATGTTTAATTCAATATCACTATATTCAGAAGTTTGCACAGTTTTTAATCACTAGTATATTTAATTCAATATCACTATATTCAGAAGTTTGCACAGTTTTTAATCAATAGTATATTTAATTCAATATCATTATATTCAGAAGTTTGCACAGTTTTTAATCACTATTATATTTAATTCAATATCACTATATTCAGAAGTTTGCAAAGTTTTTAGTCACAAGTGTATTTAATTCAATATCACTATATTCCGAAGTTTGCAAAGTTTTTAGTCACAAGTGAATTTAATTCAATATCACTATATTCAGAAGTTTGCAAAGTTTTTAGTCACTTGTATATTTAATTTAAAATCATTATTTTGATATACATTTCAAGTCAATATAGTTATGTTTACATGTATTTGTAATTTAATAAAACACACATGTAAGGGGTTGACCAAATATGGTAATATGAGGAATAAAGCTCATAGGACATTTAGCATGTTTGATGCATGGTTGATGCTTCTTTTATGCATGTTTTTATGCACGTTTAAAGCGTGTTTAATGTATGTTTTATGCATGCTTTTATGCACGTTTAAAGCGTGTTTATAGTATGTTTTATGCATGTTTTATGCATGTTTAAAGCGTGTTTAATGCATGTTCTATGCATGTTTCATGCATGTTTTATGCCGCTTGACTAAACATTTCGAACAACGCTGAATAGGTTTTGTTGATGTAAGTACATGTTTGTGTTCCTTCGTTCACGTTTCATTTACAATCTATATCATTTAATTATAATTTTCCTTACATATTCCTTTACGATTTCCCTTATACAGACGTTTTGTGATTAACCCGGCGAAAGCAGTCGACTGTTTACAACATATTGGCAAAAGGAGCAATTGTTTATGAAGAGAGGTTTTCCCTTTAGCGTCAATGAAGTCAGTTTGTACATACCTAGCATTCCGTTCATAGAGTATTTCGAAAAGTGGTGTCTAGATGTGGTCGAAGTCACAAGCTACAGAGTTGTGATATGAGCCTTCCCGCGAGAAAAACCAACATTATGGCATCTGCGTAATGTATCGACCAGATCAGCCTGCGCTGTCCGAGCAAACTGATCCGGACGACACTTTCCATCTCAGGAGGTATAGAGGTTAGAGTAGTGATTCCCGAAACAGAAAAGCCGCAGGAGGCGAAACGTGACTGTCCGGGTAAGACTGTGTGGCATGCTTAGACTGATCAGGGTCGACACTTTACGCAGAATCCACAATGTTGGTTTTCTCGCGAGACGTCTCATGTAATGGAAAGGGGGAATACAGGGTTGACTATCGGCCCATTTCATACTTGGCTCAATTAATTTATGAGACGTCAGCCTGATACGGTTTTAGTTTTAATTTAAATATGTATTACGATAAACAAACCCACGCATCTGCAACCCGTTCAAACCAAAGGGGAATTGGGTATTCTAATCTGCCAATGGCTATGAGACCTCTAATAGAAATCTTTAGAAAAGAGAAGTGTTCAATACTATTAAGTCATTATAAAATTACCAATGCATCAGGTTAACTGATAAAACATGATACGCAATTAAAATCGCAAACAATTCGAGATCAAAATGTGCATTTTTGTCTGAATCTACACTGTTTAGAAATTACCATATTACTGACTTTCATACAGTGCCGCCCAGACAAGTCTCAACACGATGGATAAATACGATACATACTTCTATCACATAAACACCAATCTTGTTCCAATATAGTTTTTACATCGACTCATAATGAGCCGGCCGTCTCGCGAGAAAACCAACATTGTGGACTCTGCGTAAAATTCGACCCTGATCCACCTAAGCATGCTGCGCAGACACCTTTCACCTCCGGTGGATTTTCTGTTTCGGGAATAATTACTCTATACCTCTTTACCCCCTGAGACAAAATGTGTCGGCCCGGATCAGTCTGCGCGGACAGCGCAGACTGATCTGGTCGATCCATTACGCATATGCCATAATGTTGGTTTTGTGGCGGGACGGCTCAAATGTCTTACTGTGACTGGTAATTGAATTTCGAAAGTATTCCCTGTTAAAAGTGCAGCTTGTAATTTTGGAGGAGTATATGAGCCATTCCACGAGAAAACCCAAAACAGTATGGACTCTGCGTGATGTATCGACCCAGATCAGTCAGCGCAGGCTAATCCGGGCCGACACATTCCGTCTCAGGGGGATATTGATATAGAGTAATGATTCATGAAGCAGAAAATCCACAGGAGGCGAAAAGTGTCTACCAGGATAAGTCTGCGTGGCATGCTTAAGCTGATCCGGGTCGATTCTGGATTCAATGTTTGTTTTCTCGTGGGATGGCTCGTATCATGTTTAAAACTACTCCAAGAGAGGAAGGCAAATTTATGAAGATTCGAGTCACCATTGTTAATAATTAGTCGATGTCTATCTTTTCCATTCCTGATACGGTTGTTTGCTTCATTGCTTTA
>JAUELF010242314.1:0-12492 GCA_031471495.1 Clinocardium nuttallii | reverse complement strand
TCACCATGACTTCAAATTTGTATTTGTTTATGGCTACAAATTTTGTAAATTTTATGCTAATAAACTGTATGTTATGTAATATAGCAAACTCATTGCATCATAATATTTACAACGTTTTTTTTTTAAGTATTTAGAATGTGAGAGTGAAATACCTTTTCCTATAATGTTTTCAAACATCTTACAACTTTACAAAAACGTTATATAATGATGTAAAAATGTTATGTTCAATCTCAATTTCACCTTTTCCTATAATGTTTTCAAACATCGTCTGCAGCAATGACGTCTTTCAACTGTTGTAAGTTGTGAGTAAATGTCGCATAAAGCGGGATCAACTTTGCTTTGACGTTTATTATTATAAAAAAAGGCCTTTAACTATTTTCACATGTACACACTTTATGTCAATTTGGAGAAGATGTCGCATACAGCGGGATCATCTTTGCTTTGCTGTTTATCATAATACAATAAAACATGATCTGTTCTATGTGGCAATATCTCCATTTCGCCGGCATATTATCTCCATTTCGCCAGCTTATTATCTCCACTTCGCGAGCATATTTACTCCATTTCGCGAGCGTATTTCCTCAATTTTACCGGCTCACTGCAGCACCTCCAAGTTCTAGATATTTTATGATTTATAAAGAAAACCCCTATGCTATAAAAGTAAATAAAAAATAATATAGCCCTTCATATCCTAAACATTACTTGGGATCTCCATAATATTTTTTATTTACTTTTGAGGTAATATGCTGGCGAAATGGAGTAAATATGCTGGCGAAATGGAGATAATAAGCTTGTGAATAGAGTTGAAAATATTATAGCCCTTCATACAAAACATTTCTCCATTTCGCCAAGCTATCAAATACCCTTCATGTTCATAATAGACAATAGTTTTACAACTTATTAATTGAATTAAACATAGAATATTATAAAACCTTTATTAATAAATAAAAAATAATTAGAAAGTATGCTTTTAATTATTCCCATTTCGCCAATATTCAATGCGATAGAAATAATTGAAATTTCATTATCAAGATACACTTTTTACAAAAAAATAAATTGAAATATAATTCGTAATTACGTTTATCTAATGAAAATAATAATAAATTTAACAATAATTCAATTCTAATATCATATTTGATCTACATTGCGTATTTTCCTCTACATTTCGCCAATTTCGCCGAAAAATCTACATTGCGTATTTTAGGTAAACCCCGTGCTAAGTACTGTATTTATGTTACTAGAAATCGCTTAGTTCAACTTTAAACTGCTTGTCCTAAGTAGATTAAAACCCATTCTTGATCTGCACAGGGTTTTGGCTGGGAAATCATGGTACTTAACGTACTTTAATTATAAAATTAGATTTGGCCAATACAATTTCATTTAACAATTTCTATTAACCAATCGTATAACGTCTTTTAGAACAGCGGGAAGATGGCGGAAGAAGGTTTGTTTTGGAACATGACCAGTCATGTTTATTTGTTAAAAATAAGTTTTGTGTAAACAATTGACCTGATTTTTATCGCCCATAGCACAATTTAAATGCACTCAATGGAATCTTGATTTGGATAGTGTTCAAACCCAGAATGAAAATGTGAATAACGCAAAAAATATATAGGTTGCTAATGTAAACTAAACTTGGGAAATATGAATAACTTAACTTCTCCCAGCATGAAAGGTAATATTCACTATTTTCTTCAGGTCCTTTAGGAGATGAACTATCTTGTTTGTTAATTAAAACAATGACATGATCTGTTGCTACACATATTCGTAAGCAAACAAGTTTACACTACGTATTATGGACAACCCCTGTTGAGTTGAATGATTTGACTGACCAGACTGCACACAGATTGTAAAATCCCATAGCTCTTGTTTTTCTGTGGTGTGGCTTAAGTATGACACGGAGTGATACATTTGATTATAAAAATATCAGATGTCAATTAAATGAATTTGTTTAACATGTTTTTAAAGTGGATGACTTGTATTGCATATATACATGCATTAAATGATCAACTTAAATAAAGCTCTTTATTTACATTGATTATTAAGTAAGCTCTAACAACTTATTTTAATCAATTATCTTGTGTCTCTGCTCCATAAATACTTAACCAGAACTCATGACAAGTGCTTGAAGAGGTCCCAAAATAGTGATCCAACTGTTTGCATGGTAATCAAGATGCAGACCTTCTTTTATCATGAGGCTGGTCCTTGAGCTCTGAGTCAGTGATTATTAATTATCACTGACTCAGAGATGAAGGACGCTTCATGTGAAAAATAGGTCCTCATCTTGATGGAACTGGACATATGGAAGCTTAATCAAGTTAATGCCATAGTTATTGGTGTGTGGTTATATGAAAATTACCTGGTCAAGAACATAATTCATTTCTATTCTCCTTATTTAACGGCCTAGTCTTTTCTGTGGGATTATGTATGAAGAATCTGAGTTCAATCTACTTCTTTCTGTATTTATGAAGATTACTTTGAAAACGACCTAGTCAAAATATGGAAAACCTTTATAAACATAAGTGTAATTATTGGTAATAAAAGTTCTCTGCTGCAGATCAGATGCTTTTAAATACATGTTTGTGGGCAAGGGATAACTGGAACAGTTCATTTCAATATCAGTTTGAATTGTCAACTCTGTTACTTCCCTTGACAGAGTGATTGATATAGTTATATTGTAAACATTTTACATGTATTTTGATCATAGAATATAATCTCAACACAGATATATAACTTAGATGCAACTGCGGAGGGTGAACTTAGAAAGAAATGATTTTTCCCTTTTAATCAAAGCGACACTTCCTATTTTTTATATTTAATATCATACATTTATTTATGTCTTTTTACTAATGAAAATGTTTTTTTAAGAAAACGAAATTCTATTCAAATATCAAGTCTTTTATCAGTCTAACTGTTGTGAAAATAAAAGTGGAAATTGTTTACATTGTCATACTGTTAAGTTATTGACTTTTTCTGATGATTTATTTGAGATAGAATTGAAAACAAAAAGCATTGATTAATGTCTCTGAACATTAGCTTCTTTTTACACTCTCACTCAGTTCTCCCGAAACACATCATGGCTTAAATTAAAAGTCATTAACCTCTCACCTAATTTTCTCATTGAAATGCATGAATTTGCGTCACACTTTTTGGAATAAAGTAGCAGTGATCAAGTTCAATTAGAAAATATGGCCTGGTGCCAGCAAAATTGTAAATACAGACTTGGGTATTTGCCAGGTGAATCGTGACAAGATGCATTCAATATTGCGATTATATTTTTTAAAATTCAACATTTTGAATTTAAAGGACTGTTTGCTTAAAGAAGACATTTTTAAAGTAGAGTGTAAAAAAAGTGTATTTATGAATGTGACAGTAAATTGAGTAATACAAATGATTATAGTTAAACTTGCAAGATACAATAGACAATAACAAAGGGAAAATTTGAAATACTTCTTTGTGTTTATCTCTATTATGAGACTTAAACATAAGCGTAAGTAAAGTTTGAACATAATACTGATAGTTTTATCTCTTATAAAATGTAGTACACTATTTGGGACTATATTTGTATTGTATTTAATGTGTTATGTATTTGATTAATATTTAATATGTTTTTGAAATATTGAACTACTTTAAATTGTTATACATTTGACACAAATGAAATGATAACAAAATAAATAATATGGAAACTTTTAATATTAAAAATTTATATGTTTTATTTCTATATATTTAACCCTTTCCTGTATACATCAAATCTTCAATAGACAACTAAAGGGCCGGCTTTCGAAAAACATTGAGGTAAAAATATTGAAAATTTGTATATATACCTGTAAATGGAAGTATATAAATTATATTACATTGGATAAAATTAAAATCATTGTGACAATTTCTGCTTTTGTCACAATGTTTTCAAAAGTTTTCCTGCTGCAGATTTGTTGTATGTGAGTTAAACCCTTTGTTGTGGTTATTGTAAAGAATCGTCTCATTGAAACAATTTGTTTTGACTACACCACACAGGGATTGATTGAGTAATAAAAGAGATGGTAGTGGGCAATGATCTGTTCATTTATTCTTATCAGGACTCCAGGACTCTATGGCTAGTCCATTGTCAGACTCCAAGATAACTAGGAGTAAATATATATATCTTCCCAAAGATTAATCTTCTATTAACCCATTCCCACTTACAACATATCTGAAGCAAATGACTAAACACATCTAGGCAAAATATAGAAAATTCTTGAAATATCATATAAAAGCATAAATATTGTTTTCTGGAGTTGAAAACATTGTGACAAATGGAGAAATATATCATTAGGAGCATGATTAACAATGCACAGTAATTTCACTAGTTGTCTGCTGCAGAGGCATCAGGGGTGTAGAAATGATTTGAAGATGCAGGGTAAATTCTTAAAGTAGCCGGATGTAGAAGGGTCTAACCCAATAGGTAGCAAGGGGCAAATCGAAAAAGTTGGGTGAAGATGCTTAAATACCAGGGTGATTTTACCGCCTCCCTCCCCATTTCTACACCCCTGATTGTTGTTTTCAAAATAATCATCTCACAAAATGGATTTTAGAAGAAGAATCTCTTATCTGTAGCTCTGAATTGTACCTGGTGACTGTCAGATCATGTATTTTTAATGAGTTCACCCTTTTATCATGAAAGGTTTTTACCAGGTCCGTATATGATTTGAAGACAGAAGATTGTCTGAATTAACCCTTTCCCTCATACAACAATTCTGCAGCAGATGACTTTGAACATATGTTTTGTCAAAAAACAGAAAATCTCTATAATTGAATGAGTAAAAGTGGAAAACATTGTGGCAAAAATCCGTCTGCTGCAAAGGCATTAAGAAGCCTCGATATAAGCCTCAGAAGGAAAGAGGCAATCTTTTTTTTTCTTCGTTTTTTTTCACTTATGATAAATCTGCAGCAAATGAAAGCATGTAAGCTTAATTATTAAACATTTCAATAAATAATGAAACAGAAGTTGAAAAGGAGAAACTTCTCCTTTTGCCACAATGTTTCATAAAGTTGACTGTTACATATGTATCAAAATGTGTCTGCATGTAGGAACTAGTAAATCCTTGATCTCATAGAACGTTTAAGCATTGACAAGTTAAATAGTTGATACTCACGTCATGATTTTGAATCCAAAGATTGATAAAAAGCCATAATAACCAGTAGTTTATGAGATCTGAGGAAGCCTTCATGGCTGAATGGTTAGTATCACAATGATGTGGGACTTGGCATCCTAAGTTCAATGTCAATCAAGTCATACATTCTCTATTTATATGTAATTAAAAGAAATAACTTAAGAATCACTTTGAAAACATTGTGGCAAAAGGAGATAATTGTTCATTTTAAATTTCACAATGCTTTCTGAAGTCATCTGCTGAAGATAAATACTATTTTGTTTAGAATTTCTAAGTTGTTGATTCAGGGGTTGTGAGACTGCCTCAGTGATGAAGTGGTAGTGTGTCCGCTTCGGGTGTCGGAGGTCGTGGGTTCCATCTACAACATGGTCATGCCAAAGACTTGATAAATTGAAGTAATGGCTGCCCTCCTTGGTGCTCAGGGTAGGCATTACAACTGACTGGCTGATGTCAGGATAAATGGACCAGTTGTACTGGTAACTTAACCTTGAAATGCCATGATATAACTGAACAATTGTTGAAAGCGGCATAAAGCACCAAACAGTCAATCCATCAGGGCCTGGGGTTGCAAGTTTGAATCTTGTCACAGTCAACATACTATCCAATGATTGACAAAAGTATATTCTTGCTAGTTTATTTGTGGCTCTCTAAATCCAATACTTACAGAATATGCATGAGCTACCATAGCCTCCTTTTAAAATAAGAATTATTTGGATGGATCGTTTTCAGAAGTTAGTAGTTTCTCTTGCATTTTTAGCTCTCCTGTCTGGGCACAAACTGCTCAAGTTGAGCTATTGTGATCACTCTGTGTCTGTCTTGGAACATGCTTCATCAACAATTTATTTAACCTTTTCCCTCATAAAGACACTTTCTGACACCTCTGCAGCAGACAGCTTTTGAAAACATAGAGAGTAATTTCTTCTTTTGTCACAATGATTTCCACCTTTAGTCAATTAGGTTATCCATTCAATTATAGAGGTTTTCTATTTTTTGACAAAATATGTTCTAAGTCTTCTGCTGCAAATTTGTTGTATGTGGGCAAGGGTTAAACAGCACCTCCAGACTGTCTAATAACACTAACTTGACCCATTTTAGCCAAGCTTCACAGGAATGTTCCTTTAGTGGTCCTTTTTAACTCTTCCTTGGGTGGTGCCTTTTTAAAATTGTTCAAAGAAACTAAATCCATGTAAAACTTATTGCCTTGGTAACCAAATGGAAAAAGAAAGGAAATACTCAACAAATCTTCTTGACAAAATCTGTAAGGCTGGCCGAGCTAAGATATTTGGTGTGTAGTATTGTCTAGTGGTTTTCTACTAAGATTGTTCAAATTCTGTCCCTGAGGTCAAATTTGGCCCATGTCCTTGGAGTTGGTCACCTGTTTTTCATAGAGATATAAAGGAAAAAAAATGTGTTGTCTGAAACAAACACTGTAAGGACTAAGGTCTACTGATCCTCTACCAAGATTCTTCAAATTATGCCCCTGGGGTCACTTGTTTTAAATAGAGATATATAGGGACAATCTTATTCAAACCATGTCAGTTTTTATAAAACGAAAACAACACATAACCGTAAAAGACAGGGTCAGTTTTTGCTATATTGTCATAGTTCAAATTTCTATAATCCTCTTGAACTAAGTGAGCCCTCTTGATGGAGTGTAAAAACAGCTACATGTGCACTCCAAAAAGGAGATCAAGAGTCCCCAAATGATAGCTAAAATGTCACTAATGTGGTTTTGAAATGGATGCAAGAATATAATATTCCTTTTCAGTACTCATCATCCTCTTCATTGCTGTCATTTTGTTCTCGCCTTCATTCCTCACTCCAGTCCTATTTGAGCTTTTTGTGTTGCAATAACGTGAAATTTAATTCTTTCTTTCCCTTACCAAATGAAATTTTAAGGTATAAAACTATAAAATATGGTTAGCGATTTAAGGCCATCTTGGCCCTCTTGTTTATAATTCAGAAAGGGTTAAGAGTTCTTTATTTTGTAAAGATCTTTAAGTAAACAAATGAAGCGTGGGAAAAAATGGCTTATTGAAATGAACATCAGAAAAGAATTGTCTGTGTTGTTACAAAACTTTAACTCAAAACACCAAAACTGTTCAACATTTTCAAATGAAACTTGGTACACATGTTGCTAGGATCAAGTATGGAAAAACTTTAAAAATGAAAACACTTTTGAACAAAAGGAGAAATGACTGTATAGGGGTTGAAAACATTATGACAAAAGGAGAACATGCTTAAAGTGCGAAATTTCACCTTTGGCGAGAATGTTTTCAAAAGTTGTTTGCTGTAAATGCATTAAATGTGTGTCAGCTTGTTGGAAAGGTAGGGTTAAAAAAAGAAAAAAAATGTAAAAAGAAAAATTCCAGGTAAATAACAGTATCAGAAACATGCCCTACTTGTGTGTCTGGAGTCTAAAGCAGGTAATTGAAAAGACCCCCAGGGAGTTTCCTTTATTTTCCAATTTAATCAAAGATGATATCACACTATTGAACTTCAGCCTTACTTAACCCTTTCCAACATGCAATAAAACTTTGAAAAGATCTAAATAAAATAATTGAAAATCTAAATTATTAGTTATATAAAGTCATGACTAGTAAAGATCATATAATTATTGAATAGAGTTAAAACATTGTGGAAAATGAAGAAATCTATTATGTAAAGTATTCTGCTGCAGTTCCTCCAATGCATCTGCAAGCTGGTTGGCTGCTAGTGAGGTGTAAACCTTCACAATTTTTTAATTGTTCTTTTGAAACAATAATTGCTTTATTTGATTTTTTTTGAAAATTTCACCTTTTTCCCACTGATTTTTAAAGTTGTCTGCTATAGTTCTGTCAAACATCACCATTAGGATTAATTGCATTCTGATCTTGGATTGGCACTTTTTCCCAAAAGGGTTATATCCCACGGAGAGGTTTACGATCTGTATAAATACAAGTATTGACAACAGGCAAATATATTGTGACACATGGCACATGGATTTATTTCACATCTGGGCTATATTCTCAGACTTCTGGTCTAGTAATTCTTTCCCACTCATGTCAGTTGCATTTTACAAATTTGTCCTGACATGTCAGGCCTATATCCCTGTCACTTGGGCAAGACATCTGTAGTAGCTATAATGCTTTAAGAAAATGTCTCTGAATTTCTCATAATGAATTATTTCTCCTTTTGACACAATGTTTTCAAAAATCTTCTGCAGATATATATGAGTCTACATGTGAGAAAGGGTATAATCTGTGGTAGCGTTATTCTCATGGCCCATTGAGCTATTGCATATTTTATGAATTAAATAATAAACAGCAGTAAACTATCAGTTTACTTGGAAATAGTATCATGTTAATTCACTGAAGCAGCCCACATACAGCAAATCTGCAGCAGAAGACTTTAAAACCATCTAGAAAAAAATAGGAAATAACTCTTAAGTTTAATTATCAAAAAGAGTTGAAAGAGTTGTGGCAAATGGAGATATTTCTCATTATGAGCAATTTCACCTTTTGCCACAATATTTTCAGTATTCATCTGCTGCAGAGGTATCAGAAAGTGTCTGTATGTGGAAAAGGGTTAACTCTTTCCCACTTACTAATATTTCTGATATATTTGTCAAAAAATAGAAAATCTCTATAATTGAACGGATAACTTATGACTAAAAAGCCGTCTGCTGCAGAGCTTAGGCGTCAGAAAGCGTCTATATGAGGGAAAATGTTAAAGTTTTCTGATCCGTTGAAAAAAATGGCCTCTGCTTGGTGGGCTTGTTTTCTCTATAATTATGTAATAGTATAAAAAATTAATGATGAAAACTTCTTATCCAAAAGTACTGGCCTGATTTGAAAAAAAACCAAACATTTCTTAGCAGAATGGAAAAGTCAGACTGCTGTCAGATATCCCTTTCCCTCATATAGACCCTTTCTGACGCCTCTGCAGCAGACAGCTTTTTGAAAATATAGTGACAAAAGAAAACATTGCTCAAAACGATAAATTTCTCATTTGCCACAGTGTTTTCCACTTTTAGTCATAAGATAGGTTATCCATTCTATTATAGAGATTTTCTATTTTATGACAAAATATGTTCAAAGTCGTCTGCTGCAGAATTATCGTATGAGGGAAAGGGTCAAGTTGTAAATGAACAGCAATACATTTTAACAAATTTAATAAGTCCCACATACACATATGCATTTATCTGCAGAAGACAATTTTTGAAAACACTGATGAAAATTGGGAAATTTATCATACTTTTGTCTACTTTGATAATCCGCTGTGGTCGAGTGGTTAGCGTCGGGAATTTCGAAACAGGGTGTCCCTGGTTCGATCCCCAGTCACGGCAATTCGGTCATGGTGGAGTGCCCTTGGGCAAGGTACATTTTCTAGCCTAGTACTGGTTTGTTTACCCAGGGATCATGAATAAATAAATTTAATCGCGCGCTAAATGACCTTAGCTGTCGATGCGCCATAAAACAATATACATTCATTCCAAAAGCAAATAGTTAAAGCATTACAAAACCCATCAAGCATTAACCATTTTTTTCAGATTAATGCGATTTTTAAGACTGCGAAAGGACTTACAATACCTCCTTTTCCAACAATATGCTCAAAAGTTGTCTGCAAAAGAAGTGTCAAAAATTGTCTATGGCAAAAAAAAGTATAGAAAAATACTGAGTTGCCTGTAAAGATCATGACCAACATAGATAGAATCAATTTGTAGCATATAGAGTTTCAGAATAGGAAGTATTGCCGTGATGTGTTAAAAGGTTTTTAAAATTCATCAGGACAAATCAGGAAGGTTACACCTCAACTCATGTCATGACTAAACTTCTAAGTTACATGTAATATTTTAACCCTTTCACACCTACAACAAATCAGCAGGAGGTGACTTTGAAAACACCTAGGCAAAATATATGAAAAAATTTCACAAATGAAAGCACAATTATTCAAAAATTGCTTCTATTGCAACAATGTTTTGATCACTTGTCTGATGCTGGTGCTGCATCTACAAGATGGAAAGGATTATAGACCCTTCAACTCTTGTCCTGCTATTTGAAATTTGTCTGGAAAATAAGACAGAAAATGGTTTTACCAGAAAAATTGGAAAAGGGAGATATATACTAGAGTTGTGTTCCTTGTATAGACTTTTTTTCTTCTGATCACCAAGTACCCATGTTGCCAGTTGAATTGTACCCCCAAACAGACGCAAATGGATGACAAATCAATGCAATGGATGATGGAAATATGGAAAGAAGATGATGAAAGGATTCGTAACCCTGTCCCACTTACAGGCGCCTTTTGACACATCTGCAGCAGACAACTTTTGAAAACATTGTGTCACATGGAGATATTGCCTACAATAAGCAATTTTTTCCTTTATCACACAATGTTTTCAACTCTATGCAATAACTAGAGCATCACTGTGGATACAAATACCCTTGCAGTGTCAATTTGTTTCGGTGTATTACAGGCCCCCTCACCTTGACCTTTGACCTAGGTCAGTGAAACAGGAACCCCATCCAAACTCACTTGACAATAAACCAGTGTATGAAGCATGGATAAAAGTGCTAGAGCAATGAAGTCTTTTCAAACAGATTATAGTCACTGTGACCTGCAGCTATAGGCGTTAATTGCTAGTGAAAATGTTTGTGGACTTTCATAAAAATCGAATTAGAAATGAAGTCCATAGAGCGATGATGTCATTGGTTCCCTATATACCTTAGATTAGCCGAGTTCCCATATGTTTGGCTAGATGTTTTCAGGTCGTCTTAACTACATGTTTGAGGGGAAGGGTTTAGCATTTGAATCCCTTACAAGTGCACAAGGCAAGTTCAGGATACCAGTTTTGAAATCCTTATGGCAAAGCAAATGTTCTCATCACCTTTTTCCTTTTTCCCCAACACTATGTCTGATCATTATCCTTCTTATTAGATAACTTAACCCTATCCCTTACACATTAATATTGCAACAGACAGCTTTGGAAATATCAAAGCAAAATTAAGGAAAAAAACAATTGTGGAATAAATGACAAGTCAGTTTACCATCATTTTTAGTTTTTGGTAAAATACAACCAAGGTTCAATCCCCGGTTTTCCTGCTACATAGGCAGACCAGTATTTTCACAGAACTGCTCAAAGACTCTTAACCATTTCTCTCATACGACAATTCTGCAGCAGACGACTTTGAACAGAATTTGTCAAAAAATGGAAAATCGCTTTAATTGACTGGTTAACCTATGAATTAAAGTGGAAAACATTGAAAAACGTTTTGTGCAATTTCTTCTTTTGTCACTATGTTTTTAAAAAGCTGTCTGCTTGCTGCAGAGGCGTCAGAAAGCATCTATATGAGGGAAAGGGTTAAATGTGTTGAAAAGATTCATAAAGTAAACCTTTTGTGTTTAAAGGATTTGTTAAAAAATTAACTCTTTTCTTTCGTCACACAATGGCTTCCGTTTATGAAAGGTTTTCTACGGAAATGATAGAGTTACAACTACTTTGTTACCTGCATGCAAAAAATATAATTGATGTTTTTTTGTTTTTATTACAAGCTGCTGTTTTAACCATGACAAAGAGATGTCTTGGTTTTCCAGGAGTAACCCTACAATTAGAGGTGATCCAACCCTTTACCTGATATGATACTCCTAGAATTGTTGGTCTTTGAAATTATCTGAAGTAGAAGTTGTATTGTGTTGGAAATTGAAAGCATATATATACTTGATGCAGTGTGAAAACATTGTAGGAAAAGGATGAACATATTTTTTCAACAATTTATCCTTTTCCCACAATGATTTAAGTCGTCTACTGTACAGGCCTGCAGTACTTTCTAGGGACGTTTTTTCCCATTGAAGGGTCTAATATCAGCATATTAAGGGAATGGATAATTACAGCTCAGAACCCAAACTTTTCATGTATAATATTTCCTGATGAGGCAGGTGAACAAAGACATATCATGTTTAAAGCCAGTAAATCATAACATGACTAGGGTCATAGAACACCAGGGCTAAGGTGGCCCTAAATCGATCACCGTTGCAAATGTGAAACTGCTAATATCGGGGAAAATTTGGTCAAGTGTTGGAATGAAATTGTAAATGAAACAACTCATTTAATTAACAACATTTGTAATGAAGCATAAAATATTTGAACAATTATGAAAGAGGACCACCTGTTTGACAGGAAGATTTCTGTAAAGTTTGGTTGAAATTGGTCCAGTCGCTTAGGAGATATTGTTTGAAGGTCAAAGTTAACGGCAGGTTCGATTTGGGATACAACACAACAACAGAGAAAGAATGATAGTTTATACTTTTAATGGGCGTTTGCCTTAACTCATAGCTAAAACAGGACAAATATATACAGTAAATG
>JAUELF010242303.1:0-12494 GCA_031471495.1 Clinocardium nuttallii | reverse complement strand
GCTTTCCAACACCATGTACAACAAGACGGTGCTTCCTTAATCCCCCTTTTGTTTTGTACGTTTTCCCACATTCTGCGTAGAGAATTGCATCGTTCATTTCATGAAACGATTCATCTAAAGCTTTGGATCTGAAAGAAGACAAGTAAGCATCAAGTTTATGCCACGCATAAAGTAGATTCTAAACCGTATCCAAAGCTGACGGCTAAACCGTATCATAACGGGTGGAATGCTCTGTATCCTAGCCGTATCACTGCAAAAATGTGTTGGATCTAGACACTCTAATTGTGTATATTTTCAAACGGATTTAACGACAAATGTAATGGGTATGTCAGACAATTTAGTAATACATCCTTTTTAGAAAAGCAAAGAATGATGTTTCTAACTCTCGGTGTGTACATATATGCGTAACTTTGGTAAAAAAAACCCGGAAAATAGTGACCTTCTCTCGCTTCATCTTTACAAACTGACAACCCGGAAGATTAATGCACCGATATGGAATTGATTATACCATTCGGGGACTAATGCAATATATGACCGAGCTCCGCAGACCTTTCCCCACAATGTCATGTAGGACACACACATATAAATTAAAACGGTGAAAACGACGAGATGAGAGTCAAAATGTAACCACCTTCCTTTCTATCACCGAAACGGTCGCCGTCTTGGAAATTCTAGACCGTATCCAAAAAACTCTAGACCGTATCACCTACCTTACGGTGAATATACGTGGAATGTTTAAAAAGTTCGCGGAAAAAGTGCTTCAATTTCATTATCGTTTTACGAAATATATGAATTTCCGAATTTAAAAACATGGCAATTGATTCAGAATGTAGCTTTCCGACACTTATTATATTACTCTTTCTCAAAAAATATACGCTCTCTTACGCCTCTGTAGCAAACTACTTTTGGGGACACTGTAGCTAATGGAGAAAGAACTCATTATGAGCTATTTTTCCATTTGCTACAATGTATTAAGATATATTCAATAATTACATTAACGTTTTCCATAGTTTTGCCCATATCTGTTCAAAATCGTCTGTTGAAGATTGGTTGTATGAAGATAACAAAAATGAGTGTGGTTCGGTGATTTTAATGACCACGGGAAGAGCAGAGATTAGTGCCGGGGCACAACGAATTCACAATTAACAGTAGTGCTTCTTCTTTGGTATTCAACGTCTCGATGGTGTAGTGGTAGAGCGTCCGACTGGAGTGCGGGATGTCGCGGTTTCGATTCCCTTTACTCTATTCCCAGTATGTTACAATCCTCATTATTGTTGGTTGATAAGAACGGGGAATTAAAGGAAATCAAACATAAAACTACCTTTGATTTCCTTTTTTTAAAGATAAGTAAAAAACTATTGTTCCTAATATGGAAACCGTTCGTGGGTAGAGCTTGGACTCGTTATATTCCAAACTTCAAACATGTACAAACGTTCCCGTTTTACCTCTATCTCGTGATTCTATCAAGGACTGCTTCTACCTGTACCCCTTACCCCTACGAAAATTACTTCATCCGAGTATGTTTTTTAAGCAGTAATAGTGGGTCAAAGGGAGATAACCAATCAATATGAGCAAGTTTTGCCGATGTTTTTTATTTTAGTTCACATGAGCACGAAGCGCAGACTGAGCAAGTGTGATCACTCACCGTACGGCGTCGTCGAATCTCCGCCCGTCAATGTATCCGTTCCTGTCTTCCTACAAACAGTTTCTCCTTCTAAACCAATAAAAAACAATTCCATACTAATTTCACAGGACCTTGTATGGTTCAAACATCTTCAAAGAATATAATTATTTCTAAGTTATTAAGTTATCCCAATGAATAAACAAAAAATGGCGGATAACGGATCTTGATTGACTTATATGTGTACAATTTAGATTTAAAAAATGGCCCCACAAAACAGATATTGATTTACTTATATGTGTACAGCTGAAAATTAAAAAATTAAAATATAAAAAAAAGCCCGATTTGGAAATAATTTGGCGCATTTCTGGCGTAACCATTTACCAAGATTTTTTTCAATTATTCAGATCCTTTGAAAACCATGATCACCACGGGACAGGGCTTGTTTTCCTAAGTATGTATATACTGCGATAATATAGTGAACAATTGAAAGAAACTGTTTTCCAAAATGTTTTAAAAATAATTTAGCAGACTGTTCCTTGGGTGACCATATACCAAGAATATTATAATTATACCGATATGTCACAAAATTGTCACAAAACATGGCAGCGAGGGCGCGCAGCGTTTTTTTGTTTTTTTTTAGATATTTATTAAGTAAAACAGTTTTCAAAATCTGCTTATCCAAAAGTGTAGGCCAGAATTATAAATGATTTAGTTCAAATGCTGCTTTGTCGACTTTCTACCAAGGTTGTTTAAATCATGCCGATCCGTTAAAGACATATGACGACCCGGAGGCTGGACGGGTTTTCTGTATGTATCATAAAAGTTAATAATCTTTTACAAAATTAAAGGCCCGATTTGGAAATAATTCGGCACAAATGTTCTCTTGATGAACCTCTAGCAAGAGTGTTCAAATTGTTCCTATGAGTCAAAAATATGGGTGTCAGGGTGCAAGCCTTTTCATTAGATATATACGGTTAAAACTCTTCTTGTACAACATTTCTGGCCGATTTGAAATAATTTGGAATAAATGTACTCTTGATGAACGTTTACCAAGCGTGTTCAAATTATTCCGATCAGTTTAAAACATGAGTTTCAGAGCACAAGGCGGGTTCTCCTTACATGTATATAGTTAACACTTTACAAAACTTCTTCTACAAAATCTCTGGGCCGATTTGACAATTATTTGGCACACTACCAAAAGTGTTCAAATTATTCCGGTCAGTTGAAAACATATGTTTCAGAGTGCAAGGCATGCTTTCCTTATTTGTATAGAGTTACAGTCTTAACAATCATCTTGTTTTAAAGTAAAGGCCTAAATTGAAAATTATTTGGCATAAATGTTCCCTTTGTTAACCTGTACAAGAGTAATAATTCGGCTAAAGTCGGTTTTGATAAGGCATCGCTCATAACTATACCTTGTGGTGTGTGTTCCTCGAATTGACATTGTCTGTCTAGTATTAACTATCACGGAACAAATCGATGTCTCCCAAATGAGTCGATCTTATATAAATAGTTGTCTCGGGCAAGAAGCGAATCAAGGAAGCCCGGATGTTTTACGCACCAACCGCACCAATCGCACCAATCGACCGCATTTCAACGTCCGTTAGAAACAGACACAACTCACAACGTAACGCCAAACACCTGTAGCTGAATCCTGACACATACGATGGTTACGTCCTACTTGAGTTTACAAATCAAAAACTTTTACACTATATTGATACTACCACTTCCTTGGTGATTTCCACCCAAAAGCACTTATTACGTCATATTCGTCATAAGTGCTCGATTTGTCCGGCAGAGGAAATATACGTAAAATGAGTCACATCCAATGAAACGGGGACTTGAAGTGTCTCCTCTAATGGTATCACTTAGGGGCGTAAATATGATATACACTTGGGGGCTTCACCTCTAGATGGTTGATGTTTGTCAGGATATACGTCGTACATGCAATTTGAGAGTGAAGGCTCCGGTACGACTGTACGCAGGCACATGTCCACCTGAGAAACGAGGCCCTGGAGCTCAGTCGATAGCGACGCGAGCTGTCAATTCAGGAGTTGTGAGTTCGAACCTCAGGTCGGCCAACTTTCTTTCCAACGTTTGACAAATGTCGCTGTGACAAGCGTCTTTCGTCTTCAAACGATGGGCTTACAGTCCACGTTGTAAGGCAGTCTAGGTGTGCGGGTTAATTGTGTGAGTAATCCGGAAAACACATGAGTATGTGAACTGGTTGCCGTGATATGACTGAGAAATTGCGAAAAACGTCCTTAAACCCCAACCAATTAATGCCCACCAGAGTCTTCACTGTACGAATATATGAAATGAGATGACACACCATCAGGCGTGTCGCGAATAGATTCAGATCCACATCTGTTGATGTGTTGCCTTATTAACACTCCGAGTATGCGTCATTTTCAGTTACACTGGCGTTAAACTACTGGAGATACACCTCTAGGTGTTTTGTCTGGAGATCCATTTAGGTCTCGGGTAACATTATTTTCCTCATATTGACAACATGTACTGTCACACTGGAAGCGATGCAATATTTATATAAAGTGATACACCTCTAGTTTATGTGTCAGGAGATCCATTTAGGTATATATTTAAAAAATATCAGTGGAAAGTGGAGACTCTAAGAGGAGAGAGAAAAATATAAACTATTTAGATAACCACTTGTCATTAGAAATGAGCAAAACGATACTGAATTAATTCTAAATCTGATTTAGTAGTATTTGTCTGGATATTATGTTCTGATTATTATATTATTTGATATATGCTAACGGGCTTTATCTACTTCTATTCAGTACAGTCAAACATGTGCTAAAGACCAATTTGTATAGCAATTCCCTGTCTATACCAACCGCACTTTTAGTTTTCCAATTACTTCGTTTCTGCATAAATGACCCTGGAATTAAAGACCACCTGTGAACGAATACCAACTTGTTCTCTTCCCATGGGCGGTCTTTAAACTCAGTTTGACTGTACTTCTATATGTATACATAACATAATTTAGACAGAATATTCAGTTAACAGTCACTTTCTCTTCGTGTCGCTGTTTCCTGTTGGGGGAGGGGGATATCTTTACCTTTACAAGTATTCTACGTAATTTAACAAACATTTGCTATTTTGACCAAAACTCTTTTGACAACCCCTTTAATGATAAATGTAGCGGCTGGGATCTCAATGGATACCAATGCACCTTCTCGACACGGCATAACTGTGGAAATAGTCATTCACGATAAAAACGTCTCAATACAACCTCACTTCTGTCGACAGTGTATTTTTAAAGAGCACGAAATTTCGGAACTAAATATTATAAAAGGACACAGTATACTAATCTTGAAAGACCAAAGTGGAGTTGACATTTGAAATTGGTATATCCGAATGTGCCCCTTCCTGTAAATGTGTATATTTATTATTGCACCGTTCACTTTAACCCTTTCCCGCATACAGCAAATATGCAACAGACGACTTTGAAAAATGTCTACTCAAAAAATTTAATATGGAAAATCTCTTTGAGTGTAGGTATTATTAGTGAGAAAACATTGTGGCAAAAGGAGACATTACTCATTTTAAGCAGTTTCTCTTTTTGTCACGATGTTTCCAAAAGTAGTCTGCTACAGATGCGTCAAAATGCGTATAAAGGTGGGAACATTTCAAGTTATAATTACAATAAAGACTAAATGGTATTGACATTTTAAATTGTTTAATGTTGGGTTGTGTTTCAGTATCTGTATGCTGTCAAACAGAGTGTTAAGACTAGTTTTATTTGAAACGTTTATAAAAAAAAATGAGCATTTTTTCACGTTTAAACAAATGTCAGTATAATAATGAATATGTGTGTCGTATAATGTTAACACTTTACTGCAGTCTTCGGTCCAAGTGTTGGTACATCCAACCAAATGTTATGTATGTACATGGCGTATACCTAAACAGGTAGTTCCATTAGAGAAAATCCCCGGCGCACTCTGTGACGTAAATGTAAACACCTCTGACTCATTGAACCCCCTCCTTTTTAAAATAGTGTGCGGCACACTAAACACATTTATAGTTGCCTTTCACCCAATTGTCAAGTGCCCTCTAGTATCTCTAATAATCTATAAAACTAGTATAATAACTATGCGTCTTAAAATGTTTCCCAAATTATATGTCACAGAAAACCGACGGATGTAAAATATTTATGTTAATAGCGTTTAAGTTATAATTGCACGATGTTTAAAATACTCTCTACCTATTCCCGATGATAGTGCTTGAATGATAAATTGATAAACAGGAAGGATCGCTCAGACTGCATCAGTGACCTAGTGTTTGGTTTTTAGCAACTTCTCTGATGGTACCTGTTACATATTACAGTAAATACCACACATGGTGCATTTGTTATCGACAAATAAGAGGCGCAATACAAAAAGGGATCACGGTTAAGCAACACAAATGATAGTAACACAAGTGATAGTAACACAAATGATAGTAACACAAGTGATAGTAACACAAGTGATAGTAACACAAATGGAACGACAATTATAGTAGCATCTGCAGCCCTTCGCAGAGAAACACATAAAAGTGTCTCTCTGCCTGTCCGTGCGCCAATTGTCTCGTAGCTCTATGATATAACGTACATCTATCATAATATATTCCTTCAAACACTCTTGTTGTTCCTTAGCAATGGCATATATTATGCCCGGAAATATCTTACATGTAGTCTTTTCGCCTGCCATGGTTTACGCCCATCGACGAGTGATTTGTTAAAATAAAGGTGAGCCTCAATTTTAACCCACAATTGATAAACCAATAGTTAATGGAAACTGTCCCACGACGATTTGCCTTATTTGGCATGGAAAGCAACATATAAATACAATCGTTTCGGCTTGTTAAATCATAACACAATCCGAAGTGTGACTGAGAAAGACATTAATTGAAAACTTAATTGTTTCGTGCCAGAGAAAAATATGTACAAGGTAAGTCTTTATCTGGATAATAGTTTGGCTATATGATTGCATCTTTGCAATAACGCCATCACGGTGAATCTGCTGCCAATACTGTTTCACGGAATATTTCACCGGTTTTCTACGTACATTTTACATTCTTCTTGTGATTTATCAATTTAATTCGGTTTGATTACACAGTCTAACCATAGTATGTACTGACACAGTCTAACCATGATATGTACTAACACAGTCTAACCGTCGCATGTACTAACACAGACTAACCATGATATGTACTAACACAGTCTAACCATAGTATGTACTAACACAGTCTAACCATGAGACTAACCATGATATGTAATAACACAGCCTTACCGTCGCATGTACTAACACAGACTAACCATGAGACTAACCATGATATGTAATAACACAGCCTTACCGTCGCATGTACTAACACAGTCTAATCATGATATGTACTAACACAGTCTAATCATGATATGTACTAACACAGTCTAACCATGGTATGTAATAACACACTCTAACCATGAGACTAACCATGATATGTAATAACACACTCTAACCATGGTATGTAATAACACAGTCTAACCATGGTATGTACTTACAAAGATAAACCATGGTATGTATTAACACAGTCTAACCATGATATGTACTAACACAGTCTAACCATGATATATACTAACCCAGTCTAACCATGGTATGTAATATCACAGTCTAACCATGGTATGTACTAACACAGTAAAACCATGGTATGTACTAACACAGTAAAAACATATTATGTACTAACACAGTAAAACCATCGTATGTACTAACACAGTAAAAACATATTATGTACTAACACAGTAAAACCATCGTATTTACCAACACAGTCTAACCATGGTATGTACTAACACAGTAAAACCATGGTATGTACTAACACAGTCTAATCAGAATGTTACGCTACAATCGGGATGCATATAGATATCATTACCCCAGAAGCGCCTTAGTTATTTCATAACATGTTTTACATTTCAGATGGCCAGTCGTTTAATGGTTGTCGTGTTGTTGTTTGCTGTGATATCAGCTGTGTTACCGGGTACCATACAACAGAATCCATGGTGTCAATGTGAGACGAAGTATATTATGTTGGAAGACATTACGATTTGTGATTATAGACTAAAGGTCGTCCCCCAGGGCGAGGACCGTATCTGTTGTCAGTGTAAAATGGAAGTACATCCATTGGTAAGGAGAATTCTCATTAAACCCTTGCCCATATACAGACGCTTTCTGCCGCATCTGCAGAAGACGACTTCTGACATCATTGTGTCAACAAGGGAAATTCCTCACCATGCGCAATTTTATAGTTGTGCCACAGTATTCATTTATTGATCTTTTATTTTAAAGAGTTTCTGTATTTTAGAGTAAGTGTTTGCAGATTTGTTTTATGTGGGTAAGAGATAGAATGAATGTATATTGTTTTATGGCGCATCGACAGCTAAGGTCATTTAGAGCGCATTTAAATTTAATTATTCATGATCCCTGGGTAAACAAACCAGTACTAGGCTAGAACATGGATGAATAACGATTTGTTTCAGTGGAATTTAGGCCGTTTTCAACTGTATTTCGGACAAATGACAGCTACAGAACCCTTGTTCATGATCGCTGGGTTGCAAACAAGTACCGGACACATGCCTTGTTCAATGACAATTTATCATGTCCACCGCGACCGGGGATCGAACACGACAGGTGCTTTCCAAAATTCCACAGGCTAACCTTCCGGCCTCGGCGATTTAACAAAATATTGTTTATACGTTATATGAATATGTTTCAAAAGAGAATGCACATAACAACGTCTCCAACGATAATATGGGTCGGCTTTAACTTGGTAATAAGGATTTCCCATATTTGTCAAATAATCAAATCACTTTGTCCGTATTTCGGCCAGGTCTCGCAAACCCATATGTTACACTGTTTGCTTCATGTAAATGTGATATGAAGTAGGTACGTTGAGCGCATAAAATAAATATATCGTTTCTTTTGGTAATACAAGCACTTCTGAATCTCGTGGGAACGGTGATATAAGTCGTACTATGTGGATAGCCTCGAACCGAAAGCCGACATTCGGAATTGTTTTTACCAGGACATAACCGAATGATCCTGCGCAGGACCTTCCGTGTTCGCTTTCTAGTTGTACACGCATCATAGACGCCACCAGAACACAGATATGATACAAACAAAATGTGTACATGTTCAATTCAATCGGAAATACCTTTGATGGTAATACTCTCCGAAGGTCGGTTTCCGTGTAACTGTGATCCTGTACGGTGTCAAATCGGTACAAGTTAACCCTTTCCCACACACAGACGCTTTCTCGCGCATTCGAAGCAGACAACTTTTTCCAACATTTATGCCAAAAGAAGAAATTGTTCAGAAGGAGCAATTTCTCCTTTTGCCACGGACTTTCTATTGTTGAACCAATGAGTTTCGTCTGATTTAGATTTGATGCATGTGGAAAAGGGTTTATTGTAAACATCCGAACGTCGGGTCACGTGCCACGTGACATGCTCATTCCGTTTACTAAACCCTTATCCCCAGATAGACGCTTTCTGACGCATCTGCAGCAGACGACTTTATAAAACATTATGACAAAAGTAGAAATTGCTCAAAACGAGCAATTTCTCCTTTTGCCACTTCAGAAGTTATACCTACAATTAAAGAACTTTTCCATGCGTTTGCCTTGATGTTTTCAATGTCGTCTGCAACAGATTTGTTATATTTGGGAAAGGGTTATTAATAATGTTCGTTCGAGTTTCTTCATATTGGAATATCTTGTTTCAGGACGACGAACCTAGTAGACCAAATGATTCATATGATGTCCAGATACGCGGATCACTTAGAAGAGCTGGTAAACGAGAGAACGGAACAGTTAGAAATTGAACAGAAGAGAACAGAAGATTTGCTTTGTCGAATGTTGCCTAGGTAAGCAGTTGATGCATTTCATTTAAGTTTTACGTATATCAGAATAATTTCGACCGTCGAACGGCGACATGATCAAGTGAACTGCTTGTTTAAAGGAGTTTTAGCACCGATGCCCTCCGTGAACACCAACGTTCTAAATTAGATTCCAACATTTTAGAATTCGCCTTTTTAATATATACAATAAAATACTTAAATAAGCACCAAAATTAACAATATTTAAGTAAAAATCCGTTCTTTGGAAAATATACAGGTTCAGTGACCCGCGGCCCGTTGGGTTTGTGAACAAGGTTGTCACGTTGTGCACGTGTATTATGTTTGCGCGCCGTTGACGGCGTCACGTTGGCGCGACACGCGCCCTTTATGTTTTGACTCTGACGTGACTTCCTTTTAGAATGTATCAACAACATCAACAGCATTGAATAAACATAGAAACAAAGTACAAGTGTTATATTACTATTGTCAACACGACACAGGTAGTCCATATTTAATTTCTGCATCCGAACTGTCGGATCAATATCTACACAGTGCATTTGTTTTCTTCCGTAATATTTTAAGAATCACCTGTAAACATGTGTAGATACTGATAGGACAGGGCATATGGACAGGCTGAGTTTAATTAACACTGATCATAAGTAACAGGCGTATTATATTACCTTTTATCCAACAAACATTTTCAATAAGGACATCTAGCATATAAGCTGAAAGCCCTATATGTTATTCTAATCATTTAGAAAATGCTCGTAAATAGATAATAGTGTATTGCCATCAATAAAATAAAATACTCAAACGAAAGATAGAAACATAGAACTTAATTTATAGATGAGATGAGATCAGTCAAAAAAGAAATGCGTCAACAGTGACCATTATTACACACGTGATTCATTTATAAAAGCCCTTGCATTTAACATTTTAACCAATACTTCCAAAATCAAACTTCGTTTCTATATACAAGTTTCCGTTCCATTCAATTTTGAATACATCAAGTATAAAGATTGAGCGAAAGTTTGACGCCCAAACGAACAACGCTTTCGCCATTCTAATAACCAGAGTTTAAACATGATCAACCTAAGCTATCACAGGCTATCCCGGACAGACACGCCTCACCTCCTGTGGATTTTCTGTTTCGACTTCATTTCACTATACCTCTATCCCTCGAAGACGGATTGTGTCGGCCCGGATCAGTCTGCGCGACAGATGCCGTTATGTTGGTTTTCTCGCGGTACGGCTCATATGTCAACGTTCTGAGGATTTCGTTCTGCACCCGGCAAATATGGGTGTTAGTGCAGCCCCATGATACAATGTAACGCTCACTTATAAAGTGTTAAGTAAAACCATGAGGGCTATAACTCTCGATCGTGTTTCGTCATGAAGCATACCCATGGCTGTTTCTAAATGATGACGGACATTAAAGGCTTAACTTTATTTGTGCCTATATGCATCAGCTTACTGGTTATACATTCTACAATAAAACTGTCATTGCATTTTTCATGTATGTGTCATGTCAAATGTAAAGTCTATCTAGAGCTTGTATTGGCCTATATATATAATCTATTCATTATTGAGAGTTATCAATAACATTAGGTGATTGACCAGAGGTCCAGATAAGGAGGCGTATACAGCTCTTGTTCCAACAATATCATCCAACCAAACCCTATGATGTGGGTACTCAAAAGAATCGTCCCGATGAGACGATTCTTTTGAGTACCAACAACATACGATTATACGGTCAAATAAGGATTTTAGAACATGACAATCTACCCTTATCTAGAGCTCTGTGTTTCCGTAAAGTAAGCATTGTCTTTTCAGGCCGATAGCCAATGCCCTTAAGGTTGGTAAAACTGTGAGTCCGGAGACGTATGATTGTGTGACCGTCTATTTCTCGGATATTGTAGGGTTTACCTCACTCTCATCCAGATCCACACCCATCGAAGTAAGTCGTTATCATTTGAGACTTCCTTATGTTCCTATTAACATTCTTTGAAACACGTATCGGTGCAAAAGATGGCTTGGGCTGCTTTGATAGGAAAGCGATAAGGACAATTAACACATTTCATTACGTTTAAAATGAATTATATAAGCATTCTTGATATATTTGTACACATTTAGAAATTGCATTTGGGTTCGAAATACGGGTGGTTCTCACTGAATTCTTAATAAAAACAGATCGTTACTATTTTAGTAACAACAATGTGATAAGTAGCAGTGTGTCAATACAGACGAGTGCTATCCTAATAAACCATTCAAATTACAGAGTATGCGGCCGAGAGCTTGCTGTGTTAGGACACTCTGAATACACACAACACTTTCATAATTTGTTATCTCAATTCGATTATCTTAATTAAGTACATTTTTTCACACTGCATAATATAGTTAGTTTATATATTCGGAAAAGCTAATTTATCATCCATGCATTGAAACTGCTTTGTCTGTCACTTATCTTTTTGTATTTAAAGAATATAGATTTTAAAAAATGCCAAATCTGAACCAGGGACAATCTGTATAAAAAACGGAAGCTTTGCCGCTGCACTACTGTCTGTCTCACAATGCGGTTATTTCCATGCTTGTCAGAATGAGCAACCCTCCTTGGTGTTAATAGTACGACTTTAAATAGGAATCATACTTCACATTGAATGCACAGGCTGGTCTGGATATACACTGTTCGTACATGCTGTCTGAATATACACTGTTCGTACAGGCTGGTCTGGATATACACTGTTCGTACATGCTGGTCTGAATATACACTGTTCGTACATGCTGGTCTGAATATACACTGTTCGTACAGGCTGGTCTGAATATACACTGTTCGTACAGGCTGGTCTGAATATACACTGTTCGTACATGCTGGTCTGAATATACACTGTTCGTACAGGCTGGTCTGAATATACACTGTTCGTACAGGCTGGTCTGAATATACACTGTTCGTACATGCTGGTCTGAATATACACTGTTCGTACAGGCTGGTCTGAATATACACT